>CM065737.1:55881302-55901302 GCA_033310375.1 Conus canariensis
ACACACATTGTGCCTGTGTGTGTGTGTGAGGGGGTACATGCTTGTATGTGTGCTTGTGTACGTGCAGTCATGTTAGCGTGTGTTTGTGACATGTGAGTGACCTGTCCTTGCTCCTCCTCCTCAGGCCCAGAACAGCCTCCAAGCGAGTGGAAGACCAGAAATACCCTTCCTCCCGAGGACTGGTGCCCAAGTAATAATGCACATCGTCTGCACCAATGAAAACACCATCTCCCAGGAGACCCACACCTCCATCACTGTCACAGCCTGTCCTCTCACCTGTTCCCTTAAATCTTGCGCCCAGCGGAAAGCAGATGTGAAGTACCAGAGCAGTAGCCCAGGAAACAGTGTCATCTGTCACTGATGAGTGACACAGTAGTAGCCCAGGAAATAGTGTCACCTGTCACTGATGAGTGATACGACATTAGCCCTGGAAATAGCGTCATCTGCCATGATGTATGGATCCCATAGAAGGAGTAGGTGAATCAAGTCAAACAGTACGAACACTATGGCCAGCAACGCATTTTCATACAGACAAAACAGTTCTTTTTTTTTTTTTTTTTTCTTTTTCTTTTTAATGTGCTAAAAAGAGTGTGGTCAAGTGAAAGATGCTTCACGTTTCCTGAGGAGAGTTTTATGTCATTTGAAAAGGAAAAAAAGGAAGGTACCTTCAATGTGGACACGTTGCAAAGTCAGCATATGGTCTGAAATGAATGGGTTTATGTGTATGTATGAAACAAGAGTTTGAATGCATTCCCATGTGGATGGGCATGCACACTGCTTTACACATTGATGGTGTGCAAAATGGAACTGGATCTCAGCTATTCACTATACATAGTGCGCAGGTAACATGTTGTACGTGCTTTCTTGTTGTTGTTGTTGTTTTATATTTCTGTGTAAGGTTTTTTTTTTTTTTTTTTTGGCAAATGTAATAATTTAGCAACTACTGTGATACAATAGAAAAAGAAGAATGTAAGTGAAATGTCTCGGTTGGTGATTAGACGCACAGTCTCGCACACAACCATGCAGATGTTTGCACACGCCCACATTTATGGAGATGTACCACTTGAGCATCCACAAATCTGGGCACGCACACACACGTCCCCCCCCCCCCCATATATACACACGCATATTTGGAGGAGAAGTTAGAGGATACATGGGAATGACATCACCAAGGATTTCTGTGTGATGGCAAGACTTGCTATACATTGAGATCCATTCATTTTTGCTCATTGTAACTCGTGTGATGAATCGAGTACCAGAAGCCACGTTTTGGATGCGACTGTTAGAAACACAGTGATGAGAAAGTTGTTGGTCAGTACACTGGCCTGTATGGACTGATGCAGATGCTTAATTTGAAATCCACAAGTGTGTACACACACACACACACACACACACACACACACACACTCACACACACCACACACAATTTGAGGGGGATTTTGTAAGGAAGTAGGTGTGCATTTTGACTTATGCGTATTTTGTTCATTGAATAATCTACAGGCCATGCTGTATAAGGTTCGTTGCATCTTTATTTACCTTTTTGTTACATGCTGCCATCTGCAGACTGGAAGTCAGCCAGAATTTTTGAATATGAGGTCATGACCTTAAAGCAGGTTCGTTGTTGATTG
The DNA here is from genome assembly GCA_033310375.1 of Conus canariensis. Classification (NCBI taxonomy): domain Eukaryota; kingdom Metazoa; phylum Mollusca; class Gastropoda; order Neogastropoda; family Conidae; genus Conus; species Conus canariensis. The sequence goes on from CM065737.1 coordinate 55,882,931, forward strand.
AAGAATCTATGTCATCCTTTTTGGGTTTATGAAGAAGGGGTGCCCAAGGAGGGGCCAGATTGGACACCCTGATGGTTCGGTTTTGTTTTGTTTTTGTTTTAGTTTGTAAACAGGCAGGCTAAATTTGATGCCCCCGTCATGTCCCCCTCCTCCCCCCTCCCCCACCAATGTAGCTGAAGTGACGCATGATCTGTTGAAGGGCAGTTCAGAAGGTTCTCCTCGATCCCATGCTGAAAGGTCTGATGAACACAACCTGGAAGGGAAGCGGGGAACTGGGCCATAGACCTTTTCATTGTTGTACAGGTGACTGGTCATAGTCGGTGTGCTCATCCATGTATCCCATGCACCATTGGTTTTGTTTTCTACCTCTGTCCAGGCTGAGAAGACCTACCAGTCTGCTTTCACTTTGATGATGGAGTAACTAGAGGAGTCATTTTGTGTGTGTGCGTGTGTGTCTTAATTTGTTTGTGTGTGCATGTTTCTTTTTTAAAGGAAATATCTCGATGTTCAGATCAGTTGTTTATTTTTAATTCATTGGTTTCAAAACTGCATTTTTTTCATCACGTAAACAAGCAGCAGTTATGAGATGCCTTTTTTTGTGTTCTGTTGTGTTTTTTCTCTAAAAGTAAAAAGAAAAGACTAATGCAATCCATGCTGTTACATCATGTGTAATTGTGTGCTTGTCCTATGCATCACTATGAAGAAAAATGATTTGTCAAAGACGTTTGATGGATGAAACCATGACAGCTTTATATGGTTGCCTCTGTATGGTTTATTTCTGTTTTCTGTAAGCCTATATGGTAAGCCTAATAATTTGAAAAGTGGGAAGAAGTGTTGAACTGAAGATGACGTCGACAAGATGAAACTGTAGGATCTTAATGACCTTTTCTTTGTACATGCCTGTGTTTGCATTTCCTGGTGTGTCGACAAGGCATATGAAACAAGCATATTGAAGATGTCAGCTCTGTTTTAGAAACACTCAGGAAGATGGACCGCTAATGATATTCTGCATCCAAAGCTACAACAATCAAGTTACAACAGTACTAGCTGTTTACAAATTACCATAGAGCTAGCTTGAGTTGAAGTCCAAACTGCCACAGCCTATGCTGTCATATAAAAAAAGAAAAATGTATTGCATGGGTTGTCCGAATAGCTACAGCCGTTGCTCTCATTTGAAATACTGTTTTACTGTGACATGAGTTACCTGAACTGCCACAGCCTTAGTGATCAGGTAAAGCAGTGTATTACGTCAATGGTCTGAATTGCCTTAGCCTTAGTTGTCAGATAAGACAGTGTATTGCATCAATGGTCTGAAATGTGTATTGCATCAATTGTCTGAATTGCCTCAACCTTAGTTGTCAGGTAAAACTGTGTATTGCATCAATGGTCTGAATTGCCACAACCTTAGTTGTCAGGTAAAACAGTGTATTACATCAATGGTCTGAATTGCCACAACCTTAGTTGTCAGGTAAAACAGTGTATTACATCAATGGTCTGAATTGCCACAACCTTAGTTGCCAGGTAAAACAGTGTATTGCATCAATGGTCTGAATTGCCACAGCCTTAGTTGTCAGGTAAAACAGTGTATTGCATCAGTGGTCTGAATTGCCATGGCCTTAGGTATCGGGTAAAACAGTGTATTGCATCAATGGTCTGAATTGCCACAACCTTAGTTGTCAGGCAAAAACTGTATTACATCAATTGTGTGAATTGCCACAACCTTAGGTATCAGGTAAAACAGTGTATTACATCAATGGTGTGAATTGCTACAGCCTTAGATATCAGGTAAAACAGTGTATTACATCAATGGTGTGAATTGCTACAGCCTTAGGTATCAGGTAAAACAGTGTATTACATCAATGGTGTGAATTGCTACAGCCTTAGTTATCAGGTAAAACAATGTCTTGATATAGGTTGCCTTAACAGAAGCTGCCTCAGGTGTCAGGTGAAATATTGTATTACCTGGGTGTGCGTTTTTTTTTTTTTTTTTTTTAAATTTCTTTTTCACCCTGACAATCTGTCTAGTATTTACAAGGCAAGGGGTGCTGATGTATACATGTCATCACTTGGCAGTCCTGGCTAATCACAGTGTGATAGCTGGCACTGTGCGCTGTGCACACATCTCATTTTAATAGCGTTTTTGGACTGTGTTAAAAGAAGAAACAGAAAGAAAGGGAGTGTAGCATTCCATGGTCATGCACATTCTGCAAGGATTAAGCTCATCAGTATCTCCATTTGTATCTGCTTTTGTTTTTTGTTTTTTTTCCCATAACCTTCAGTCTTTGCATTTGAGCTTTTGTGTGTGTGTGATTTTTGTGTGTGTGATGATGTGTCATGTAGTCACTGCCTGCAGTGGTGGATGAAAGGATTTCTTCTAAACCTGATGCTGTTGGCTGGGCTATAAAGCAACGTCACCTTACCTTAGAAACCCGATCTGCAAGCCGTGGATATTCACACACATACATGTGCAGACATTGTGGACAAAAAGTGTGTTAATTGTATGTAGCTGGTCCTTGCAGGAAGGGTAACAAGTCCTTTTGTCCATGTCATGTCCCTCTAATGCAGTCTGAACGTGCAGCAGTACTTCTCTGTCAAAGTGTCGCCGCTAGAGTGTCAGGATATCATTGAAAGGTAAGATTTGATGGTGAAATTGTCAGCCATCAAACTCCATTGATTTCTTGGGGTTTTTTTTTGGTATGTATTGTCATTATAAGGGAGCTAGAAAAAAAAAAGCCCCAAAGCCTCAGCACACAGGCGGTACTGGAGGAACATGGTGAACTGTTCTTCAGTGTGGGTGCAAAAATGTCTCCCCATGGAGTTGAGGAAGAAAAACGAAAAGAAAAAAAAGATTTTTTGTGTTTGTTTCAAATGTCAGCAGGCAGAATCTCACTGCCAGACTTGTATATGTATGCTGGCTGCGTGACTGAAATATCTTTCCACAGACGACAGCAAGGATGACAGATGTAACTGGAAGTCCTGTACTGGAGAAGAGGATTGTCTGCTTCATCATTTCATGTGCCCTGTTTTTTTCCCTATGGTCTGCTCGTGTCTGTGGCTCAGAATGATGTAAATACAGAATACTGCATTATCAACTGGATTGAAACACCATTTTTTTTAGTGGCTGATAAATCTCTATATTTTCTTCGAAATGCCAATCTTGAAAACTATGACGAAAATGAATGTTATTAAGTGGTCTGTGTGAGCGCTTTCTGCATTGCCATATTGTGTGATATGAACCATGAGATGCAAATAGTTTAGGTCATCGTTTTGCCCTGAATGAGCCGCTGATTGTGATCAGTTCCAGTGTCTTGTGTGTTGTCTGTCTGTCTGTCTGTTCTTTTTGTGCTGTTTATCCTCTTGTCATGTTTGTCCTCTTCTGCCTTGGATCCTTAGGTTTGTTCTTACTGTATTCATGTGTAAGAAAGGGAAGAGAATGTTTCATGCATCTGCTTTTCAAGAAATGGTAATTTCTAAGTTTTGAAGCTGTTACTGTGTCCATGGAAGGATCACTGCCTGAAGCTTATGAGATATGTTCCTGATTGGCTACGTTAGAAAAAGGCTTCCTCGGCACAGACAAACTTGCCTTCTGCCAACACAGCTCTGTCCCCAACTCTCTCTGCCCCCACTGCCATTGCTTCTGATCAGTCTAATCAGCAAGTCTTGTGAACATCAGCAGTTGATGTCAAGGTGAGATGACTGCAGGCAGGAATTGAAACAAACTGAGAAGAAAAATGACTGTACTGCTGAACGAAAGAGACAAACAAATTACAAGACAAAACACGACGCGTTTTGACCTCGCTGATCTTTTCCGGCAAGATGAACAACATTGAAGACAATGAAAACGAAGAATGAACAATCACTTCTCTCCTCAAATTGGGTGCAAAATGGATGTAATCGAGACATGTCATCAGTCTGTTGATGAACCGCGCACACTACCAAAGGGCTGGTACTGTGTGGGACACTGTTCACAATTTCCACCATTGTTTTAATATTCTTGCCAGCGTTTTGATCCCCTAGTCAATGGATGCATTCAACTCGGTGTAGACAGTCAGGGTGATAGCTGTTAGGTTGTGTTCTTAATACATGAGAGGGACATTATGAAATTGAAATTTTTCAATTGATTGCTACTGAGAATCTTTCTGTCTGTGCAATTTTCTCTCTCTCTCTCTCTCTCTCTCTCTCTCTCTCTCTCTCTCTCTCTCTCAACAGTTTCAGAGAAATGTCAACCATGCTGTGAGGACAAGCACTGTCAGATCCACCCTATATTCGTGCTGTCTTCACTGTACAGTGTATGGGAGAGAGTGATGGTAGTCGTCACATACATACAGTACTTTGATACGTGTTTTTGCCTTCTTGGCTGGCTTGGCTGTCAACAACATGACTTGACAGATGTCTGTGAGTTAACAGAGGATGAAAATGTGTGGAACACTTATCCTGCTGGAGTTTCGAGGAGTTCTGCAGCTAGATGAATTAGATCTCTACAGAGGTTGCATGGTGAAAAGTAGTTTGCACGTATATGTGGGGATATTTACATTAAACATAAGAGGCGAGTAATGGCGTTGAAATTTTCAGGGTTACAGTCATTTTGATTGAAGAAAACTTGTCATGTGATGGGAAATCAAGGCTTGCACTCATTTGAGTGAAGAAAACTTGTTGCCTTATTATAGGAATACGAAATCACTGTATTCGTACCACTTTGAGCAGTTGCAGTGTGTAGATTCCTTAGTTTGTTAAAAATCGTTTCAGTATTTCTTTTCTTTTCAACACATTTGTGACACATTTTTGGTCAATATGTAGTTTTTTATGTTTTTAATGTTACAGTGACTTGTTTTGCTTTGAGGATGCTCATTTTTGTAACTAAGAGAGAACCCCCCCCCCCCCCCCCCCCCGGTACTTACAATTCATGATTTACAAAATGCATTTGTGATAATAGTTGGAGATGGGATGTTTTTGTACTTACTTCTTATTCCTTAGAACGAGATCTCCAACTCCCTTTTGTTTAGTTTTTTTTGTTTTTGTTTTTTTTGTTTGACTGTTAGTAAAGGGAGATTGATGATGAACATTTTCAAAAAGTGGTGAAGTTTCCATCGCTTTTAATGACTGGTCCATTTTCTGTCTCCGTCGTAATGAACTATGGACAGTGCAGGTCTCACAAAACCACGTACAGAAATCCTTCAACACTGCATCTTCAGTGGGAAGGAGTCTTTACAGCATAGGGAACAACTTTGTGGGGAATGAAGAGAGGGTGTCTGTCTTAGGAGATCGGTCCTGAGGGAGCCTTGTTTAGGATGCGAGTCTTAAGAGAGAGTTTTTTCGTGGGGGGTGGGGAGGGGATATCGGTTTTGAGGGAGTCTTGTTTGGGATATCATTCTCAAGGGAGTCGTGATTGAGACATCAGACTTGAGGAAGTTTGAAAGTGAGGTGACTGCAGACGGAAGTCAAAATAATTCCTGTTCTGCCGAATGAAAGAAACCAGCTTTTGTTTTGTCTTGAATCCATTCATCTCTTCAGTTCGGCAGAGCAGAAATTTTTCTTTGAAGTCGGTCTTGAGGGAGTCTTGATTTGGATATCGGTTTCAAGGGAGTCTTTCTTGGGATACCTGTCTTGAAGGCGTCCTGATTGGAATATCAGTCTTGAAAGATCTTGATTGGGATGTCCACGTGGCGTATGACACAGAGAACCATTTAGCAGGGATGGAAGTGAGCGAGTCTTTATTGAGATATCAGTCTTTATTGAGATGTCAGTGTGGTATAGGACACAGAGAACCACTCTACAAGGATGAAATGGAGGGAGTCTTTCATTGAGATTCCAGTGTGGTATAGGACACAGAGTACCAGTTTACAGGGACTGAAGGAATGGAGCATTTACCGAGGTGTGTCCTCGTATTGCAGCACGCTTCTCAAAGCTTGTCATTGATGATTGTGTGGCATCTGAAAAGCATTTCAAGGATTTTTTTGTTTTTTAATGCCATGTTCTCTCCTTGTGCGTGTGTGTGTGTGTGTGGATATTGGTGTAACAGCTTTTATGCGGGTGGCTGGATGTGGATGAAAAGAATTTGTGAAGAAGAACACTTCTCACCAGTTTCTGTAGCATTTGCTAAGCGTCTTTGATGATTTCGATTTCTGCCCTGTGTGTGTCTCTGCCACAATTCTGGCATTTGATTTTTCTAAAAATGTATTTTGTGAAATCCGTTCTATTGACAGACCTTTTTTTTTCTTTCAATTATTTTTTTCTTCCCGTCATTTACATTGTGTTGCCATGCCCTTTGATTTTGTTGTTGTTGTTCTTTTGTGTTGATTTTGCGTTTTTAACTTGTAAAAGTTATAAGTAACCCGGCAGGGATCCATTAAAAAGTATCACTCATGCATTTTGATTCTACTTACTATGGAAGACTGGACTTCATTTTATGACATTCTTATTTCAGTGATTGAGTCATGCACGATTTCTTTTCATTTACTTTTTTGTAATGTATTCTGTTTTGTTCCGTCCATTCTTTTCAGTAATGTCAAAGAATAAACTTTTTTTGTCTTCATTATTGTGTGTGCATATGTGTGTGCTCTTCTTCTTGTCTCTGTGGTCACTCTGTACAACGTGCGTGCGCACGCGCACACACACACACACACACACACACACACACACACACACATCAAGTGTTAGCATCTAACGTTGCATATGACACCAGATCGCCTAGAACAAATGACAACATGGAGCAAACCGAACAAACAAGGAGACATCCCTCCAAAAAGACTGTTCAAAGCTTGCCCATAAACCCTATACTATAGTCGACATATGTACATAGCAAAAACTAGAGAAATGACCAAACACAACTCAACGTTTACTCAAGGCTGGCACAACCTTTCTGATCTTGAGTAACGCAGAGACAAAGGGAAACAAATACAGGAGACCTCGGTTTGATGGATATGAAAGGAAATCTGAAATAAAACGGGGAACAGTAAACAACTAACAAGTAGGGTAACTTTCCATGACATGAACACATGCCAATAACTACAAACGGATGCTACTTACAACACCAAATCGCCTAGCAGAAAATACCTGCACAGAGTACACAGAACAAACTGGAAACATCCCCAAGTCAAGTCAGGGGTTTTCACGTTCCACTTATTCTCATCATTGCGCTGTACCAGTTTGGAATGATTAAAATCGTCTTCTGACTATCCTTGGGTATCAAACAGAAGAGGTGTTGTGTGGGTATATTGTGCTGGCTTTTTTTTTTTTTATATTTTTTTTATTTTTAGGAAGTACACAAACCTTCATCAGTTTAAATTGAAATGTGTGTGTGTGAGAGAGAGAGTTGGTTCCACCACAGAATTTCCGCCAGGCTGAAGAGTGCTATTCCATGGATCTTTGTAACGCCCAATTTCGCGTGGGCCCATGCTATTTTTTAGTTGGTGTGCACTTCCAGTTCCTGTCCAGTTTCAGGATTGAAGTAACACTATCGGAAGTTGATTTTAGAGATGACTGTAAACTTGTTCGTCACCGAGATCGCTTTGTCTGGATTAATCTTCCCAGAGCCGTCTGTAAGAATCCTCGATCATGGGAAGCACGTGCCGGTGAATTATTTTTCCCAGCGTCCGTTGATCTCGATTCAAGACGGAGTATGAGTTAGAGACGATTGGTTCCACGCTGGTGGAGCGCCACCATCCAACCCTCTGGAGTGCCACCATCCAACCTTCTGGAGTGCCACCATCCAACCCTCGCTGGGATCCACGGCCGACTAGTATTGGACAGGACGTCCAACTAGGCAGTCATCTATTTCCACTTCTGTCGAATTTTATCCGCATTATGTTTTGAGATTCAAGGAAAAGTCCCATAAGAGAGGACACTCAGTCAACTGCCGTTTTTTTGTTTTGTTTGTTTGTTTGTTTGCGAGACCTACTACCACTTCTTTTCGCGATTTCTGACTGGGGATTGTTTTCTAAAAACAGTTTTATAGAGACCGTAATGTCCTTAACAGAGAGAGAGAGAGAGAGAGATGAAAGGAAGTGGAGAGGAGAGAGGAGAGAGAGAGAGAGAGAAGAGGGGGGGGGGGGGTGAAGAAAGAAGAAGAAAGAAAGAAAGTATGCCGAATCGAGAACTCCCGGTAGCTGAGGCTCCACAGTAAGCCTACAGCGCTACGAGTACCGTCACGACGATACGATTTACCGTACGCCAGCCGTACAGGGTGCACAACATTTGTAAACATCTGAACTTGCCATTAGTTATTTGATTCTTTTGCAACTTCTTGATCAGTCTGAGTTCAGGTGGCGTTTGTGCCATTAATATCCAAGAAATAAATGGATTATTAAGTGACCTTCGTGTCCTTGTTCTTCACCTCCCATCCTTCCGTTTCCTATTGATTAAAAAAAAAGATTATTACTCTTCCTTGTTCTTTTTCCCCCTTTTACCCATCCTCGCCCTGCTCTCTCTCTCTCTCTCTCTCTCTTTCTCTTCTCTCTCTCTGTCTGTCTGTCTCTCTCTGTCTCTCTCCGTCTCTGTCTGTCTGTCTGTCTGTCTCTCTCTGTCTGTGTCTCTCTCTCTGTGATCATGTTGTGACTTTTAAAAAAATCATATTCATTTTGAGTGACGCAAAAGCACGACATTGTTTTCTTTTTCTCACATGGCTTCGAGTTTCTTTTTCTTCTACATGGCTTCGAGCCTCATCATTAACATTTACGTAATCCGTTGCAATTATTGCTTCTTTGCATCATAAACTTTCTTTTTTTTGGCGCTGCAAATATTCAAGTGTACCCCCTTGACATAAAGGCTATGTAGGCCATTGTCAATAAAAACGTATCTGAAGCGTCTCTCTCTCTCTCTCTCTCTCTCTCTCTCTCTCTCTCTCTCTCTCTCTCTCTCCTCCTTTTTCTTCTTTTTCCTCTCTCTCTCTCTCTCTCTCTCTCTCTCTCTCTCTCTCGCTCTCTCTCATTCTCTCCTTTTTCTTCTCTGTCTCTGTCTCTCTCTCTCTCCCTCTCTCTTCTTCCTTTTTTTCTTCTCTTTTTCTTCTTCTGTCTCTGTCTGTCTGTCTCTCTCTCCTGTTTCTTCTTCTTCACCCCCCTCTCTCTCCTCTCTCTCTCTCTCTCTCTCTCTCTCTCTCTCTCTCTCCAGTTTCACAACTCGAGCGCGACAAACACACCAGCGACGGCCACCGAATCCACATGACGTGGATAAACACTCGGTGACATTACTCTGCGAGAAAGGTCTGGAATCGGACACTGTACTGGGTATGATGACCGAAGTGAAGACGCCAACAATATGGTTTGTGAACGTCGAACGCCTGAAAGTATCCCACCCCGTTTCTACTAAGGCAACGTGAAACGGCCGTGGAAACCGAGCACAGCTTGGACAGTGGGCATTCATTTGGTCCAGTTTGAGGAATGAACGATTTGTCCATTCGTTCCGTTGTCTGAGTGTTGTTTTGCCTTGCCTGAAGAAAACCAAAACATGTCGAAACGCGTCGTGTTTTGTCTTATGAGTTGTTTGTCTCGTTTTTCGGAGAATAGTAAATTTTTCTTTTTTAAAATTGCCGAAAAGAAGTTGGTACTTGTCAGTCATCCCGGGGGGGGGGGGGGGGGGGGGGGGGGGGGGGGGGGGGGGGGGGGGAGGGGGGGGGGGGTTGCAATCGGAAATCGTTGTTAGCGACAAATGGCAGATGTGGGAGAATACTAGCAAGGAAAATGGACAGTTTACTTGATATCTTTAACGCAAGCTGTTGAAGTAAATTTTTGCGCCGAGCCACACAAAAACTGTCGATGATCAAAGTCATTATATCATATCCTGATTATAGGACCAACCATTGTATGAAAACAAAAATAGTGCCGATTGAAATGAGGTAACAATTATTATCATCGGGTAGTCAATACTCTACAACAGATTCTGCAGTTAGGGTTCGTTTAATTAAAAGATGATATGTTTTGACATACATCGCCTTCGTTCGATCTTCCACTGTAATCCGTATGTAATCCTTACCCCCACTCCCCTCCTCCGCCCCTTGGGCTTTGACAGATTAATACAATGAATCATTCATACCTTTCGATAAAAAACGGTCATACACACAAAACTCCACTCCCTTTGCTGGGGAGATGGGATTAATCCTTGCCTGTCTGTACAGGGAGTGACGCAGGAGTATCAGCCTGCATACGCGGAAAAAAACAACAACTTACCTTTCCTTGTTTGTTTGTTTGTCTGTTTTTCTTCCCTCCTTTTCTTCTTTGTCCTTCTCTTTTCTCCCATTCTCCCCAGAATTATCCTTTTCTCACCTTTTTTCTTTTTTTCCGCGTACGCAGACTGGTACTCCTGCGGACACTCCCTGTAATAGACAAGGCAAAGATTAATCCCATCTACCCAACAAAGGAGTAGAGTTTTGTGTGTATGAAGTTTAAAATTTTTTTTTTTTTATCCCGCCATTAATTTTAAGGCAGCCATACTCCAACTTCAGGGAAGGTGCATGCTATGTGTAACGTGTCATCCATACCAACGGCCAAACTAGCCTTCTCTTCCGAAAGTTGGTGATGGGATTTGACGTGTGTGCCAGATGTTATGCGTGCGTTCCCACACGGAACCTCGGTTTATAGTCTCATTCGAAGGACTGTATGGGAAATGGAGTCAGAACCAATGTTAACTCTGAGGGAAAAATCCCCCTGTACCGGAACGGCCCGGCGGAGATTCGAACCTGCAACCCAAGATCACGAGTCCGGCGCTCTACCACTGGGCTATTCCGGCTCCCTTTCTTACCTCCTAATCATTCATACTTTTTCCCTTGTTTGTTTTCCTTGTTGAAAGCCTGAGAATTTTAAACACTCAGTGAACACAAGGCGCTGGCCTATATATAGCTGAAGTCTTGTGGTGACCCCCAGTTTTCGGAATAATGCGCTTACGCCCAGACAGCTAGATGCGAAAAGGATCTGGCAAGGGTTCTCTCCCTTGTGAAAGCCTGAGAATGTGCGGGCGTCTGCAGTGGCGAGCTGGATGTCATGCTGTTTCCATGGCAATCATTCCCAGGTGCTGCGGAGTTGTAACTCATCGTAATGATGGGTTGTTTGCTGAAGAGAGAGAGAGAGAGATAAACAGGCAGAAAGAGGAACAGAATTAGGTGCGCACGCGCGCAGACACACATCACACACACGCACGCGCGCGCGCGCGCACACACACACACACACACACACACACACACACACACACACACACACAGATATGATTATGAAGAAGAAAAAGAAGATTTACATTCTTATAAAAGTAATTAAAAACGAGAAACATTTTTTTATTTTTTTTTAAGGTAAGCTTACTGAAAATGTGCAGTAGATGGCACACATTTCAAATGAAGGTGCAGTTTAAAACAAAACAAAACAAAACAAAACAAACAAACAAAAAAGAACTTCGTAATGGCAAACTGAAGTGTACCAAAAAAAAAAATAAAATAATAATAAAAATAAAAAAAGAAAAGAAAAGAGGGACAGGTGGGCGGGGGAAGTGGACGATGGGGGCAGCCTGTGGAGATTTGTTGCTGTTTTTTTTCTGTTCCTTTGACGGCTAACTGACGAGGCACAGTTGACTGGACTCGTGATGTCTGAACACCTAGCTGATCACGCTTGCTGTACACAATCCCTACCTCTCTCTCTGTACTAGTCCGGCGTGTATTCAAGCAGCCCCCTGTTCCATCAGTTCTGGCATGGCTGGAGCATAGAACTGCTGGTAAGTTCGTTTGCTTGGCCTGTTACTACCACAACACCAGTCTACTAAAAATATAAGCTCGCAGGTCCCTGGAAAACCTTTATACGCCCCCATCGCTTTCCTAGCTGACGGCGCGAGCAGCCTGGCGCTCATGTTACCTGTTGCCTATAAAAGGAGAATAGGGACGGGTCCGGCCGTGCTGCACGTGCGGAAATCCCTCTTTCTGTTGCGTGCGCGTGCAGGGACCAGTCCATTTCACGATTATAGGGGGGTCACGATAGCTTATTTGTGCACAGTGGGTAATTTGTATAAAATATATTCTGATTTTGAACGGTTTCGATTGAAAACTGACAAATGTTTTCGAGATACGTGTTGACATTCGCGGCAGTAATTTTTTTCCCAATTTTTGCCGAAAATTAGTGAACACTGGGTGGGCGAATCTCCCTACGCCCCGAGTGTGGGCCGCGCTTGCCCACGTGAAAGCAGACGGGTGAATGTAGTGGCACTGCTATAAACAAGCATTGCGGCTACCGGGCCCTCCTCCAAACATTCCTGTGCTGAAGTCGGCAGCCATCTTGTTTCGATTGACAGAGGTAGGTGGGTGTGTTGGTTGTTCACTTGCTAGCTTTCTCGTCCTTCCGACCTGTCCTGCTGTGTTCCTCTCTCCACATTGCTTTCTTCACCAGGTAGATATACATTGTTTTTTTTTTCTTCTTCTTCAACGTAGAGAACGTGACGTGTGAGTCATCGCCCCTGATGAAAATGAAGCGAAGGCATGTGTGCAATGCATTTATATGTACTGTAGTTTTAATTCTTGAAGCCGGGAAGAAACTTTTTTTTCTGTTTTTTTTTCCCCCAAGTCGTGTACCTGGTAATTCTATGTGAAGTAAGTGTTGAATTGATGTCTTGCCTGCTGTTTTACCTCAACAGTGTGAACTCGCACGCCAGATTGTTGATAATTTCAGTAATTATTGATTAAATGCACTCCTGCTAATCATCTCGAATTTGAAGAAATATTGATCAGTACATTGTACAGGTGTGGTGACTTCTAGTTAGCTACAGATCCCGAATTGCATTGTGGGTATAGATCAGTGCAGACCGGGTCATTACCGAAAGAAACCCCTGCAATAATTACATTGAAAAAAAACACAACTATCTCTGATCATCGGTTTCTCATAAAAAAGGCCATTGTTTGGGAATTTAAATCACCTGAATTGATAGATTTTGCAGACAACCGTACAAGATGGCGACTGAGACTGTTCTGAATGAACATGTTCCGGACTGTTTTAAAAGCAAACCGATTGTTGGACCCTTCGTCGGTCACTGGCCAGAGCATTTGTCTGACGGTGTAATTCGTGTTGTTCATAGCCTAGCCGAGCCGACCACCAGGGGCTAGGTCGACAGCTGATTTTTGTTTCTGATTCTCAGTTAAAACGCGTAACATTTGACTGACCTTGCAGACGAAGCTGGTTTTGTATTAAGGGGTTTATGACTGACTATACAGCAGGTCTACAGAATCAGCTGCTAGCTGAATCTACCTCAATAAACCCGGGTAATCCAGTCAAATTTAGGTCCTCTCTCTCTCTCTCTCTCTCTCTCTCTCTCTCTCTCTCTCTCTCTCTCTCTCTCTCTCTCTCTGTGGAGGGTGGTGGGATGGGGTGGTGGGGATAGAGCGATTTCATGTGTACAGTTATGTATATATTGACCACAGCACTGGGCACTGGTGACAGGCGGAAAGGATCACCACATGAAAGACCCCCTAGTGTGTCGACATAGCTGGACGTTGGTCAGTGTCGTCGTATGAAAGACTGTAGAAGGGGATTTACAAGGCTGAGCCGCCGCGCAAGAGAGGGGAATGGGGGGTGGGGGTGGGTGTGTGTGTGTGTGGTGGGGGGGGGGGGAGTTAGGGGATGAAGCAGGTTATGTTCTGCACGATACATTGGGTCGTCTGTACCTGATCTGACCAGTTGTTCTTGTTGGCTAAGGTAGACTGTGTTGTGTGACTAGGTCTGGAGTTCACTCTCTGTTCCCTCCCCTTCATTCAGTACCGATGTGTGTGTGTGTGTGTGTGTGTGTGTGTGTGTGTGTGTGTGTGTGTGTGTGTGTGTGTGAACCCCTCCACCTGTCTCTTTCTTTTCCAGTCTACCTGTCTGTCTCTATCTTCATACCTCGAACTTGCTCGTTGTGCATTGCTGTAACCAGCTTTTCATTGTACGTTGTTATAACTGGACTTTCATTGTTTCTTGCTATAAACGGCTTTTCATTGTATATTGCTATAACCGGCTTTTCATTGTATATTGCTCTAAGCGGCTTTTCATTGTGCATTGCTGTAACCGTATTTTCATTATGCATGGCCATAACTGGCTTTTCATTGTATATTGCTATAACCGGCTTTTCATTGTATATTGCTATAACCGGCTTTTCATTGTATTTGCTATAAACGGCTTTTCATTGTAATTGCTATAACCGGCTTTTCATTGTATATTGCCTTAACCTAGCTTTTCATTGTGCATTGCTCTAAGCGGCTTTTCATTGTGCATTGCTGTAACCGTATTTTCATTATGCATGGCCATAACTGGCTTTTCATCGTATGTTGCTATAACTGGCTTTTCATCGTATGTTGCTATTACCGGCTTTTCATCGTATGTTGCTATAACTGGCTTTTCATCGTATGTTGCTATTACGGCTTTTCATTGTATGTTGCTATTACCGGCTTTTCATCGTATGTTGCTATTACCGGCTTTTGATCGTATGTTGCTATTACCGGCTTTTGATCGTATGTTGCTATTACCGGCTTTTCATCGTATGTTGCTATTACCGGCTTTTCATCGTATGTTGCTATTACCGGCTTTTGATCGTATGTTGCTATTACCGGCTTTTGATCGTATGTTGCTATTACCGCTTTTGATCAGCTGGCTTTTCATTGTATATAGCTATAACTGGCTTTTCATTGTATATAGCTATAGCTGGCTTTTCATTGTATACTGCTATAACCGGCTTTTCATTGTATACTGTTCAAAAAACGTTAAGGACCAACATTTCACTGACTTATAAAAAAGAAAATTGGGAAGTGATCAATCTGCAAGTGTAACATGAATTTATTGAATATGTGAAAAGTGTGTGAAGACAATGACAAGTCCGAGGAATCAACAAACTGGAATCGAGCGCAGTACAAACACCCCCACCCCCAAATTTGAAAGTCAGAGGAGGAGTGTTTGTTCAATGTCATGGTCAATATCGTGTGTGTCCCCCGTTATTGGCAAGGCATTCAAGGCAGCGTTGTCGCATGGAGTTCACCAGTGTGTGCAGAAAGGCCTGGGGGACAGCAGCCCACTCCTGCTGGAGTGACTCAAACAGCTGACCCAGGTTAGTAGGAGGAGGACGACGCTGCTGCAGTCTCCGGCCCAGCTCATCCCAAAGATGTTCGATGGGGTTCAGGTCTGGGCTGTTTGTGGGCCACTGCATCTGTTGACACCAGCAACTTGGAGAAACGTGTTTACTGCTCTGGTGCGATGGGGCCGTGCATTGTCGTCTTGAAAGACTGCCTGAGGTCCGAGCTGTTGAAGGGCTGGCAGCACCAGGGGTTGCAAAATCTCTGTTTGGTAGCGAACACCATTCAAGTTCCCTGTCACATTGTAGAGAACCGTTCTGTAGCATGTGCTTATGCCGCCCCAAATCATAACGGATCCCCCACCATAGCGGTTCCTTTCCAGGACAGCTTCTTCTGCAAAACGCTCCCCACGGCGTCTCCAGACCCTGTTCCATCTATCGGTGGGATCCAGGCAGAACCGCGAATCGTCTGTAAACATCACGTTAGCCCACTGTTCATGTGTCCATCTCACGTGCTGCGTGCACCATACTCGGCGTGCTGCTCTGTGGGCATCAGTCGAACGAGGTCATATGGCTGGTCGTCGAGCACGGAGGTTAGCGGCATGTAGGCGTATGGTCTGATCACTGACAACAGTGTTGGTGGCATCTCTAAGGCGATGTCTGATGTTGTTTGCACTTGCTGTTCTTTCTTGTGTGGCCTGCCTTTCAATGTATCGGTCCTCTCGTGGTCTTGTTATTCTGGGTCGCGACAGAGCGTGGTCGTTCTTGCACTCTTCCTGTGTCTTGAAAGCGTTGTCTGAGTCTGATAACAACAGTGTGTGATACCCCAAGTCTCTGTACCACTTCCCCGACTGCAACTCCTTCTTGGAGCCATCCTATTGCTCTTCCTCGATCCAGCTCGTTCAGTCTTCGACGTGGAGGCATGCAGTTGCATTGCATTTTTCGTCAGTACAGTGGCTTTTAAAGACATTTGGTTGAGTATACTTTATGACCTACAGCCTGATTTAGCTCGTGCTTCACATGATTTTGATTCAGCACATGCTCCTCAGATCCCAAACACGTCAGAAATTTACCCCAATTTGTTCCAAAAATGACAAGTCGCGACACGTGTTTTTCAAAGCGCGTGAGAAATGTGTGCCACAAAATTGCAGTTGCCGCATTCACTATCAATTTGTGTATGTGGTTCAATTTGTTTGGACCACAAAGGTGGTACAATTGAATTTTTGTGAATTTTTAAAAGTTTTTGTGCATTCTCAATGTTGGTCCTTAACTTTTTTTTAAACAGTATATATAGCTGTAACTGGCTTTTCATCGTATATAGCTGTAACTGGCTTTTCATTGTATATAGCTGTAACTGGCTTTTCATCGTGCATTGCTTCTCATTGTATATCATTTATCACTCCCTCCCGGTGTGCGTGTTGTTTTCTCTATCTGTTCAGGTGTCCTTAACCTTTTATAATACCTATAAAGTACCCGTTTCAGTATTAACCTGTGTGCATGTCGTTTTGTTTACTCTCTGTCAGTCTGTCTGTCTGTCTGTCTATCTCGACCCCCCCCCTCTCTCTCTCTCTCTCTCTCTCCCCCCCCTCCTTACCCACCTCTCTCTCCCCTCTTTCTCTTTAAAAATCATAAACGTCCTTTTGCAAATTCTTCTGTAAAACATGAATTGAAAACACTGTCTGAACGCGTGACCTACGCCATTAAACCACTCAACCTCGCTTGTACTCTCCCCTACTCTCCTTCTCTCTCTCTCTCTCTCCTCTCTCTCTCTCTCTCTCACTCTCTCTCTCTGTCTCTCTCTCCTCTCTCTCTCTCTCTCTCTCTCTCTCTCTCTCTCTCTCTCTCTCTCCCGTCTGTAAATATTATACGTTTCAAAGCTTGTGTGTGTGTGTGTGTGTGTGTGTGTGTGTGTGTGTGTGTGTATGTGTGTGTGTGTGTGTGTGTGTGGAGTGGAGGAGAGAGGAGAACGGGACAGTAGACAGTATAAGAGAGAAGGAACAATGATTTTTTTTTTTTCATAAGAGCAAGAAGTTTTAACCACAACAAGTTTGAAATGCTAGCTTTGAATCACAGAGAAATCAGTCTTAACTTTTAACGAATTAAAAACAAAAGATTAACAAAATGGAAATGTCAAATTGAACGATGTCAAAATATTGCCGTTGATTTTCGATGGCATGTTTTACTCTGAAGCAACGCTTACCTTTGCTATTGTGACATTCTCTCTCTCTCTCTCTCTCTCTCTCTCTCTCTCTCTCTCTCTCTTTCTCTTCTTTGTCTCTGTCTCTCTTTGTCTGTCTCTCTCTGTCCGTCTCTCTGCCTGTCTCTCTCGTGTGTGTGCACACCCACGCACGTACAGGCGCACGTGCGCCCGCGCGATCACACGCACACACACACACACACACACACACACACACACACACACACACACACACACACACACACACTCACTCTCTCTCTCTCTCTCTCTCTCTCTCTCTTTCACACACACACACGCACACACACACACACAAAACACTCTCTCTCTCTCTCTCTCTCTCTCTCTCTCTCTCTCTCACACACACACACACACACACACACACACACACACACACACAATGTGAATGAACAGATATTTTCCAAACAACACTAAGAAAGCCTGTGTGAAACAAACCACCTTTTCGAACTGCTGGAAGTTAATGTTTTCAACCGGCTTTCTATTTTCCGCAACTCGACAAAAACAGTGTTATTTTGGGAGTCGGTTATTTTTCATCAGCCAGAGGGGAAAGGGGGGGGGGGGGGGGGGGGGAGGTGGTTCTAACAGAAGGGAAACTGCAAGGAGATGTGCGGGGGGCGTGTAGGGGAGGGTGGTGGTGGTGGGGGGGGGGGGGGGGGGGGGAGGGGGGTTCTGGAAGAGAGAAAGGCACCAACGTGAAGACGGGCTTTGCGGTGAGTCATCGTGTACTAGTGCTGGAACAGGAAACGCAACATACAGCTCTTATCTAGCTGCAGAGTCGGTAGCGTAACAAAAGGCAGGGGCCTGGCTGGAGGTTGTGTGTGTGTGTGTGTGTGTGTGTGTGTGTGTGTGTGTGTGTGTGTGTAGTGTAAGTGTGTGTGTGTGTGTATGTGGTGTGTGTGTGTGTGTGTGTGTGTGTGTGTGTGTGTGTGTGTGTGTGTGTGTGTGTGATGAAAGTAAGGATAGGACTCAAAAGGAGGACAATATTTAAAGGGGGAGAGGGAGATATATATATATAATAAACTAATAAATTCCAAGGATAAGTACCGAGCACCATTCCAGCAACTTACAGAGCAGCTTGGTGTTGCAGTGACTGCAAGAAATAATCCGTTATAAACAAAGCTTGCTCTTATGTCTTAGATTGAAGAAATAGGGGGAAATAA
>CM065737.1:55908802-55931302 GCA_033310375.1 Conus canariensis
CATACTGGTACATACGTACATGCGTGTATGTACTCAAATATTGCGAGCATGCTCTCTCTCTCACTCTCTCTCTCACATACACATACGCGTGTTCACGAGCTTGCGGATCCCACGCACGCACACACACACACACACACACACACACACACACACACACACACACCACACACACACACACACACTCGCGCACACATTCCCCCCCCCCCCTTCCTCCCATTCACCCACTCGTTCACAGGTACGTGAGCGCGCATGTTTCCTACGTCTTGTTTATCTGAGAATTTTGCCTTTTGTGTGTCTACAGAGATGTAGCTGCTGATGAGTGAGTATAATTAGCGTTGTTACCACACGTCATACTCTGCTTTGTTACGTCCTCTCTCTCTCTCTCTCTCTCTCTCTCTCTCTCTCACACACACACACACACACACACGCACACACACACACACCAACAACAACAACAACAACAACACACACACACACACACACACACACACACACACACACACACACACACACACACACCCACATTCACACAAACACAGATACACACACACACACACACACACACACACACACACACTCACACACACTCACACACTCTCACTCACTCACTCACTCACTCATCACTGACACTGCGCGCGCGTCAGCTAACGTACTTATCCGCCAACTAACTACGCAATACTGGCACGGCCTTAATGGGTTTTTTTTGTGTTTTTTTTTTTTTGTGTGTGTTTTTTCATTTAAATTTTTGGTTGGAGAGCGTGGACTTTCGCCCAACAGTCTTTCACCTCGTGGTTTTTACCGTCCGTAGACTGGCGCCCTGTTTTCGACATTGGAGGGGGGGGGGGGGGGGGGGGGGCGGGAAATGTACAGTTGTATGCCCTGTCACTGCTACACACGCACACGCACACCACACACACACACACACACACACACACACACACACACGCAGGCACGCACACACACAGGCACGCACGCACGCACGCACACACACACACACACATACACACACACACACACACACACGCACACACACACATACATGCACACACACACACACACACACACACACACACACACATACACGCACACGCGCGCGCGCGCGCGCGCATTACTGTACACCCTCCAAGGCTTTTTTAATGACAACTGTCGGTCAAAAAATCAATAATAATATTTTGGGTCAATTAACCAGAAACATATGTGCATTTGCACACACACGCATCCAACCCATTGCAGGAGAGAGAAAGAGAGAGAGAGAGAGAGAGAGAGGGGGGGGGGGGGAGGGAGAGAGAGAGAAGAGAGAGAGAGAGAGAGAGAGAGAGACAGACAGACAGACAGAGAGGAACTTTGTGCATCTGTCTGTGCCGTGATTCCAGACACTTTCTGGTAAACCAAATCAACTAAAAAAAAATAAATAAAAAAAACAATTAAAAAAAAAAGGAACCCGAGCGGTTCCAGTCTGACGAGCATCGTCATTTTCACGAGGTGAAGGTCAACGGGCTGAAAGTGTTCGGACTGGCCCCCCCCCCCCCCCTCCCCCCCCCCCCCCCCCCTCCCCCCACGGCGGGTTATGCTCGCTTTGAACTGTTTCACAACATTCGCTTTTTTTTTCCAGACTAGTTTCATTGTTGCTGCAGTCTTTTTTTTTTCTTTTCTTTTCTTTTCTTCTTCTTTTTTTTATTTTTTATTTTTATTTTTTAGTCTGATTTCATTGCTGTCGCCGCCAGTTATGTTTGCTTTGACCAGTCTGGCCAATATACGCTTTCAAAACATGATCTTAATTTATTGCAGCTTTTTTTTTTCTTTAATTACTGAATGAATGTGTTTGATTTCCGTTTTGTTACACAGCTGATTATGTTGCAACGTCTCTTTCAAATTGTTTGTATTTGTTATTGCTTCCGCAGCTTTTAAGACTTTTTTTTTTCTCTCTCACTGTTTTGTCTGTATCTTTATTTCTGTTGTGATCTGCGAATTTCTTTTTAATACAGCTGGATATTTTTTTTTGCTTTGAACTGTTTTTGCAACTGATGCTTTTTCAGTTTCGTTATTCTTGCTGCAGCAGTTGTTGCTGCTGCTGCTGCTCTGGTGTGTGTGTGTGTGTGTGTGTGTGTGTGTGTGTGTGTGTGTGTGTGTGTGTGTGTGTTCTAATTATTGCTGCTGTATACTTTGTCAGTTTGAAACAAAAAACACGTTCTTTTGTACATCTGAAGCGTCGTGTCCTTAGTAAATATTGGAGTCGTCAAAACGTGTGAAGTTGATGTTGTTTTGTTAGATCTGGTTTGAGAGTATGAGGAGAAATGGGTGTCGAGAGTGTACTGTCTTTTGTGTGTGCATTTGTAATGAGTGGTGGGATGATATTCGGTTAGAATTGCAGTGTAAAGTGACGCAAATGGAAGTAGACTGACATCCTAAAGATAGTGTATAAGGAAAAAAAAAATCCCTGTCTCAGTACGAGTAAACTCAAGAATCTTTTATGTGAACCTTATTTTATTCTAGAATGTACGTTTGTGTTGTAGAATGGGTTTAAAACACATTTGTTCAAAGTTTAATCGATTTCACGTTTTCAATTTTGTTTAGAGCGATTAAGCTGCGTCTTAATCTAAAGGGAGTGTTACTATGTCCAGAGACAGTGTTGTGTCTCAGTCTAAGGGGAATATTACTATGTCCAGAGACAGTGTTGTGTCTCAGTCTAAGGGGAATGTTACTATGTCCAGAGACAGTGTTGTGTCTCAGTCTAAGGGGAATGTTACTATGTCCAGAGACAGTGTTGTGTCTCAGTCTAAGGGGAATGTTACTATGTCCAGAGACAGTGTTGTGTCTCAGTCTAAGGGGAATGTTACTATGTCCAGAGACAGTGTTGTGTCTCAGTCTAAGGGGAATGTTACTATGTCCAGAGACAGTGTTGTGTCTCAGTCTAAGGGGAATGTTACTATGTCCAGAGACAGTGTTGTGTCTCAGTCTAAGGGGAATGTTACTATGTCCAGAGACAGTGTTGTGTCTCAGTCTAAGGGGAATATTACTATGTCCAGAGACAGTGTTGTGTCTCAGTCTAAGGGGAATATTACTATGTCCAGAGACAGTGTTGTGTCTCAGTCTAAGGGGAATATTACTATGTCCAGAGACAGTGTTGTGTCTCAGTCTAAGGGGAATATTACTATGTCCAGAGACAGTGTTGTGTCTCAGTCTAAGGGGAATATTACTATGTCCAGAGACAGTGTTGTGTCTCAGTCTAAGGGGAATATTACTATGTCCAGAGACAGTGTTGTGTCTCAGTCTAAGGGGAATATTACTATGTCCAGAGACAGTGTTGTGTCTCAGTCTAAGGGGAATATTACTATGTCCAGCGACAGTGTTGTGTCTCAGTCTAAGGGGAATATTACTATGTCCAGAGACAGTGTTGTGTCTCAGTCTAAGGGGAATATTACTATGTCCAGAGACAGTGTTGTGTCTCAGTCTAAGGGGAATATTACTATGTCCAGCGACAGTGTTGTGTCTCAGTCTAAGGGGAATATTACTATGTCCAGCGACAGTGTTGTGTCTCAGTCTAAGGGGAATATTACTATGTCCAGCGACAGTGTTGTGTCTCAGTCTAAGGGGAATATTACTATGTCCAGAGGCAGTGTTGTGTCTCAGTCTAAGGGGAATATTACTATGTCCAGAGGCAGTGTTGTGTCTCAGTCTAAGGGGAATATTACTATGTCCAGAGGCAGTGTTGTGTCTCAGTCTAAGGGGAATATTACTATGTCCAGAGGCAGTGTTGTGTCTCAGTCTAAGGGGAATATTACTATGTCCAGAGGCAGTGTTGTGTCTCAGTCTAAGGGGAATATTACTATGTCCAGAGGCAGTGTTGTGTCTCAGTCTAAGGGGAATATTACTATGTCCAGAGGCAGTGTTGTGTCTCAGTCTAAGGGAATATTACTATGTCCAGAGACAGTGTTGTGTCTCAGTCTAAGGGGAATATTACTATGTCCAGAGACAGTGTTGTGTCTCAGTCTAAGGGGAATATTACTATGTCCAGAGACAGTGTTGTGTCTCAGTCTAAGGGGAATATTACTATGTCCAGAGACAGTGTTGTGTCTCAGTCTAAGGGGAATATTACTATGTCCAGAGACAGTGTTGTGTCTCAGTCTAAGGGGAATATTACTATGTCCAGAGACAGTGTTGTGTCTCAGTCTAAGGGGAATATTACTATGTCCAGAGACAGTGTTGTGTCTCAGTCTAAGGGGAATATTACTATATCCAGCGACAGTGTTGTGTCTCAGTCTAAGGGGAATATTACTATGCCCAGAGACAGTGTTGTGTCTCAGTCTAAGGGGAATATTACTATGTCCAGAGACAGTGTTGTGTCTCAGTCTAAGGGGAATATTACTATATCCAGCGACAGTGTTGTGTCTCAGTCTAAGGGGAATATTACTATGTCCAGAGACAGTGTTGTGTCTCAGTCTAAGGGGAATATTACTATGTCCAGAGACAGTGTTGTGTCTCAGTCTAAGGGGAATATTACTATGTCCAGAGACAGTGTTGTGTCTCAGTCTAAGGGGAATATTACTATGTCCAGCGACAGTGTTGTGTCTCAGTCTAAGGGGAATATTACTATGTCCAGAGACAGTGTTGTGTCTCAGTCTAAGGGGAATATTACTATTCCAGCGACAGTGTTGTGTCTCAGTCTAAGGGGAATATTACTATGTCCAGAGACAGTGTTGTGTCTCAGTCTAAGGGGAATATTACTATGTCCAGAGACAGTGTTGTGTCTCAGTCTAAGGGGAATATTACTATGTCCAGAGACAGTGTTGTGTCTCAGTCTAAGGGGAATATTACTATGTCCAGCGACAGTGTTGTGTCTCAGTCTAAGGGGAATATTACTATGTCCAGCGGCAGTGTTGTGTCTCAGTCTAAGGGAATTTACTATGTCCAGGACAGTGTTGTGTCTCAGTCTAAGGGGAATATTACTATGTCCAGAGACAGTGTTGTGTCTCAGTCTAAGGGGAATATTACTATATCCAGCGACAGTGTTGTGTCTCAGTCTAAGGGGAATATTACTATGTCCAGAGACAGTGTTGTGTCTCAGTCTAAGGGGAATATTACTATATCCAGCGACAGTGTTGTGTCTCAGTCTAAGGGGAATATTACTATATCCAGCGACAGTGTTGTGTCTCAATCTAAGGGGAATATTACTATGTCCATTGACATAGCTGTGTCTCAATCTAAGGGGAATATTACTATGTCCATTGACAAAGCTGTGTCTCAATGTAAAGGGGGAATATTACTATGTCCAGAGACAAAGCTGTGTCTTAATCTAAGGGGAATACTCTCATGTCCAGCGACAGTGTTGTGTCTCAGTCTAAGGGGGAATATTTCTCCGTCCAGCGACAATGCTGTGTCTCAATCTAAAGGGGAACATAACTTTGTCCCCTTTTGTCGAAAGGAGTGCAAGAATGAATATGTCGTTGGCGATCATCAGTTGGAGGTGTCTACTCTGTGTTTCATTTTTGTCTACCTGCACTGGGACTGTGTCCTTTGTGATCGATACTCACCGGAGTAAAAAGGACTAGTGTTGCGGCGAGACTGGACATTGGTCAGTGCCACAATCGTCCGCATACTCATGACTATCACCATCTCCTTGTCCATCCTAAACAATGAAAGACGTTATTAAAGAAGGAGAAGAAAAAAAAAGGAAATACTTTGATATTTTCATCGCTTTACAAAGTGAACAGGTGTCTTTCAAAAATATTGAAATCGTGATCTGTGCAATTTATGATTTCCACCTGAAACAGAATATAACATGACCTAACATAAGATAATGTGATATGATATGACTAAATGTAATTTAATGTAATGTGATATGATATATAATATAATATGATATACTATACTATATTATACTATACATACTATACTATACTATACTATACTATACTATACTATACTATACTATACTATACTATACTATACTATACTATACTAATGATGTAATACGATACGATACGATATATATAGACATGAGATAACATAATATGATATAATGTAATATAACAAAAGATAGCATGAAATAATACAATATGATATAATATTACATAGTATAATATATGATAATTATGATATAATATTACATAGTATAATATGATATGATAATTATGATATGTGACAAAACATGATTATGATGCAATGCAACATGAAACAATATAATATAAATATGATGTACTATAATATAATCACCAACATTTCAAAAAACATTTTAAACACACACACACACCAAAAAAAAAAAAAAAAAAAAAAAAAAAGAAGAAGAAGAAAACGTTCCATGTCCCCAAACTATTGTTTGTCGCTTTGCATTCGATGCCACACTATACCGGGCACCACTGAACATTTTTGCCAGGGGACAGCAGCCAGAGCAAGACTCCTCTGCCGCAGAGTGAGTGGTATTGGTTCACCAGCAAAGGGACAGCATGCAGCCGTAGATGTAGAACCTCCACCCACCCCTACCCCTACCCCCGACCCGGGTCTCTCTCTCTCTCTCTCTCTCTCTCTCTCTCTCTCTCTCTCTCTCCTCTCTCTCTCTCTCTCTCCCTCTCTCTTTCTCTCTCTCCTGTCCATGGCTTGACCGAAACAGGCCCCCGTACCAACCTGGCACATGTCAGCCTCTTTTCCATTGGTCACGTGGTATCCACCTGCTCCTGTTATCTCGCTGTACCCCCTTCGCTTTGGTAATTCCACGATCGTCACTTAGTTGTAGACGTGCTGACTGCGTCAGCAGTTTGTAGTCTAGTTGTAGCAGGTTGTAGACAGTTTGATGTCGAATGTTGAGGTATACCTTAGTTCCCTCCCCCCCCCCTCCCCTCCCCACTCTTCTTTTAAAAGACAGATAAGCTTACGTATCACCTATCATCTGTTATCTATCCTGGAGTTTTGAAGACCGTGTGGGCGCCACAGAAGACATATCTATATCTGTATATCTATCTCTATCTATCTGTCTATCTATCTGCCTACCTATCCGTCTACCTATCTATCTATCTATCTCTATCTATCTCTATCTATCTATCTATCTATCTATCTATCTATCTATCTATCTATCTACACGTATAAAGGTGTCTATTTACAGACACAAATGTGTATATGGAGATCTGTTGATTGGCGTAGCATCAGCAGCTTTTGGTCAAGCTTATGAACAAAGTTGTATGTCTAGGCCTGTTTTTATTAGACAGAGCGTCGGCACCTTGTGCTCTGTTTCTGTACTGACGAAATCTATATGCAGTCAGAATTGGATGCATAAGCTCTGCCAACAGACGATGCATCAGACGGGTTTTCTCTAACTGTATACTGAAATCTTTTGATCAACAGACATGTGTGAGGACGTCCATTTCTAGACAAGGCGTGAGCAGCGTTTTGCCCGGTTGTCCAGCTGAGACGTTTATTTTAGACAAAGTTGTATACTGGGGTCTGTTCATAAACACAGTGCCAGCATTTTAGTTCTGGTTGAATACTAATACCTGTTTGTAGAAACAGATCCAGCAGGTTTTGGTCTGCTTGCATACTGAGATCTGTATATAGGCATGGTGTCGGCTGCTTTAAACTGACGCAGTTCTGGCTTGCCTAAGACTTGTGTGGACCCGGATAGTTCCTTCTTCGTCGTACTGATAATAACAATCAAATATTGCCTCTCTCTCTCTCTCTCTCTCTCTCTCCTCTCTCTCTCTCTCTTCTCTCTCTCTCTCTCTCTCTCTCTCTCTCTGTGTGTGTGTGTGTGTGTGTGTGTGTGTGTGTGTGTGTGTGTAATGTACAGATTGAGGCACATGCGTTGTTTTTTCCCCCATTTCCTCCTACTTGTCCAGTTATTGTAATGGCTCTGTGTCTACATACATTAAAAAAAAAAGTTGAATTTGTGTACCACTTTGATATCGTGACGTTACAAATCATGGGGTCTTTGAGCCCTGGGGTCCGAACGGAACATACCTGTGACTACAAACATCCGCTCAAGAGTTAATGTTAGCTTTTTCACTGTGATGTTTAAGAAAAGGTCATTAGCTTTTTCACTGTGATGTTCAAGAAAAGGTCATTAGCTTTTTCACTGTGATGTTCAAGGAAAGGTCATTAGCTTTTTCCACTGTGATGTTCAAGAAAAGGTCATTAGCTTTTTCACTGTGATGTTCAAGAAAAGGTCATTAGCTTTTTCACTGTGATGTTCAAGGAAGGGTCATTGGTGAGTCACATTTCTGGTCCATGTGTACATACGAAATAGGATGGGGAAAGTCTTTTTTTGTTTGTTTTTGTTTTGTTTTTCTCTTCACATGCTCATTCACGAGCGCCTCAAACGAAAGTTAGTCGCAATATGCTGATGGGGAAAAAAGGACACAATACAATATTGAATAGGTTTACACCCAAAAGAGGAACACGTGCATTGAAGGAAAACAGAAATTTCATTGTCTGGGTCTACGGTATAGTTTTTTTTTTCTTTCAGAACCTAGATCTTGCCATCTTGGAACAGCCTTGGCACTTTTGACCATGTCATGACTTAAAGCTTTGGCAACAATGCTGGCATCTTTGGAAGTGGTAGCTAGGTGTAGTAACAATGCTGGCGTCTTTGGAAGTGGTAGCTCGGCGTAGTAACAATGCTGGCATCTTTGGAAGTGATGGCTAGGCGTAGTAACAATGCTGGCATCTTTGGAAGTGGTAGCTAGGTGTAGTAACTATTCTGGCATCTTTGGAAGTGGTAGCTAGGTGTAGTAACAATGCTGGCATCTTTGGAAGTGGTAGCCAGGTGTAGTAACAATGCTGACGTTTTTGGAAGTGATAGCTATGTGTAGTAACAATTCGAACATCTTTGAGAGTGGTGGCTAGATTTATCAACAATTCTATCATAATTGGATGTCGCAGCTAGGTTTATCAACGATGCTGATGTCTTTGGAAGTGGTAGCTAGGTGTAATAACTGTGCTGGCATGTTCGGAAGCGATAGCTAGGTTTGTCAACAATGGTGTCACAATGGGAAACAGTAGCTAGCTTTCGCAACAGCATTTGCAATCTGGGAAATGGTAGCTAGGTTTAGCAGCAATGCTGGACGCTCGGGAGGGCGTAACATGGTTCAGCTGCGACTTGTTGAACAATGCCAAACATTCTATGTGTACTGGGGGAAAAACAACAACCAAACCAAACAACAACCACAACGACAAAACACTCCACATTCACGCACCATGCTTGAATTGTGTGTTTGTCACCAAAGAATGCGTGTCCCAAAGTGAGACTGAGTAGGCCTATATCCCCCATAGTCTGTCCGTCTTCGTTTTGCATCTGTGTAACCCACCCTATGATTGTAGTCTCCTCTCCAGCTAGTTTCGTAGGTAGGTCCACTGCACCTTTTCCCCAAACCAGAGGACACACTGAATTGTTGAAAGACGGGTTCCGTGTTGTGAACTGAGTGTGTGTTCTACATGTAGAAGGAATCGTGTGATGCCTGTTGAGTTTCTAGGAAATTCCTTCCACTCTGAGATGCGCGTATGTGTGTTCCCTGTTGATAGACGTTTGCGCACAGTCTGTTGTCTGAGATGCGTTTGTTCCCTGTTTTGTGAATGTGTAAAGTCATAGTCGTAGACTTTTGTATGTGTGTCCTCTGGGTGTGTACATGTTCAGGCGTAGCCTGGGAGTTGTGTCCCTGAGAAGTTTGAGTAAGTCTGTGCATTTGAAGCTTCGTTTAAGTATTATTGTGTTGGATTGTCGTCACACCAGATTTGGTATTCATGTATTGTATTGGATTGTCGTCACACCAGGTTTGGTATTTATGTATTGGATTGTCATCACACCAGATTTGGTATTCATGTATTGTATTGGATTGTCGTCACACCAGATTTGGTATTATATTGCATTGTCGTCATACCAGACTTGGTACTGATCTATTGTATTGAATTGTCGTCACAGCAGATTTGGTATTGATGTATTGTATTCGATTGTCACACAGATTTGAGATTTATGTATTATTTTGAATCGTCACACCAGATTTTGTATGTATTGTTTTTGGATGGTCCTTTCGACAGATTTAGTGTTGATGAATCGTATGGGACTGTAGTAACACCAGATTCGGTATTTCTGTATTGTATTGTAATGTCGTCACACCACATTTAATATTTCTGTATTGTACAGGATTGTCGTCACAACAGATCTAATATTGATTAATTATATTAGACTGTGGTCACGCCAGGTCTGATAGTGATTGACTGGATTGTCGTCATTCTAGATTGGGTATTATTATGTATTGTGACTGCTGTCGAAACAGAGTTGGTATTGACATATTGTATTGTCATCACGCCAGAGTTGGTATTAGGTGCTGTATTGTGTTGTCATCCCACAGCTTTGGTATACGCATTGTACTGGATTGTCGTCACACCTTCTTCAGCGTTCCAGTATCTGGTAGCGTGTAAACTCGTTTTACCCTGTTGGGATACTCACACTATACTCGAGAGTCTGGTCAGTTCAGTTCACTCCGACTTCGTTGAGTGTAGAAATTTGTGGGAAGAGGTTGTGGAAAAAGATAGATAAAAGATATGGTAGACAGAAAGGACAGTAGACGACAGTACAGCAAAGGAGGAGACAGTGTTACTGAGAGCGAAAGGAAAAGGGGACGTTACTAGCACAGAATGTCCAGAAGGAGGGGGAACTATTTGTACAAAAGATCCCCCGGTATCCCCACGGGGGGTGTCGTCACACCAAATTTCCCCTTTTTGAAATTTGGATCGGTTGTATCACATGGCCACAATTTATGTCCCTGTTGGCTCGTTCTGTCGGTGTGTTCGTGTTGAGCTGTTCAACTGCGGCCGTCTTTACATACATAAGACTTTTCATGTTGTAGCCTGAATTCAAGCAATTTAGAGGTCTCTAAGGTCATTCTTGAGATAGACCTAAATCTGCTGAGAAAATTGGGAGGTGGGAGTGGGATGGGGTATATTATGAAACTAAGACTTCAGGCTTCAAGGTTTCAAACCAATCGATTCTTTTGATTTGTCAAAGCTCCTGACGGCACCTCCAGATTCCAGTGTGTAAAACAAAAATCTGTTGGCTCAAAATGTTTTCAAAGGCTAAGAACAGAAGAATCGGCAAAGGACATTGGCCAGACCTCAGGCATCAAGAACTGTTGGGATGCATAATGGCCTGAACAACCTAACAGTAGTTTAGATGTCTGAAAACAAGACAGAACACAGCTTCAGGAGACTCATCCCCCTGAGTCCTCGAGACTATGGGTCCTGAAACCCACCTGGGGGTTCAACGCCAGCTCCTGGACCCTTGTAGGATTTTTTCAGGCTTTTCCCACTTCCACCTGGACCCTTGTGGGATTTTTCAGGCTTTTCCCACTTCCACCTGGACCCTTGTGGGATTATTCAGGCTTTTTCCCACTTCCACCTGGACCCTTGTGGGATTTTTCAGGCTTTTCCCACTTCCACCTGGACCCTTGTGAGATTTTTCAGGCTTTTTTCCCACTTCCACCTGGACCCTTGTGGGATTTTCAGGTTCTTTTCCCACTTCCACCTGGACCTTTGTGGGATTTTTCAGGCTTTTTCCCACTTCCACCTGGACCTTTGTGGGATTTTTCAGGCTTTTCCCCACTTCCACCTGGACCCTTGTGGGATATTTTTCAGGCTTTTTCCCACTTCCACCTGGACCTTTGTGGGATTTTTTCAGGCTTTTTTCCCCACTTCCACCTGGACCTTTGTGGGATTTTTCAGGCTTTTCCCACTTCCACCTGGACCCTTGTGGGATTTTTCAGGCTTTTTCCCACTTCCACCTGGACCCTTGTGGGATTTTTCAGGCTTTTCCCACTTCCACCTGGACCTTTGTGGGATTTTTCAGGCTTTTTCCCACTTCCACCTGGACCCTTGTGGGATTTTTCAGGCTTTTCCCACTTGCTCTGGTCTCCAGTCTGCTTTACTGCTGTGTCACATTTTGTGCCGCAGTTTGTGTTTCCCTGTTGGCTTGTTTTGTTTTCTGTGTGTTGATTCTGACCTGTCCAGCTGCAGCCAGCATTCTGCAGTGTCACGGTGTTGCTTTGGAATGTTCTGCGGTGTTTGTGTGCAAAGTGTGTGCTGCACACGTGACCTGGGCGTAGTGTGCCGTCAGACCCCTACCAGATGCCGCTGAGAACGGGGTGCTTCCAGGGGGAAGGTTCTCTGCCCACAGTTTTGTTGTTGTTGCTGTTTCTGTCTGAGGTGGAGGAGAAGCTGTTTGCAGCTGCTGCACAGTTGGCACTGTGATTGTGCTCTGTACGTCGATGTGCATGTTCTTACAGGTGTATCTTTATTCAGCTGTCTTTATATCTATTGCTAAGGCGTCACTGTGCTCCTTTTCAAGCTGTGGGCATAGTGGATCCGGACCCGGCCGTGCGCCGTCCGTCCGGGAGAAAAGAAAAAAAAAAACCTGCTCCGGTTCATCTCTGTTTCAACTTGACTGGCGACGGCCAAAGCCGTGCATAGTGCACCCGGCCGACCCGTGTGATGAGAGCCGTGATTTTGCCGGTCGCGCAAACCGTATTTTCCCCGGCCGTCCGGGTGAAGCCTATGCCCGTAAATGGATGCTTTAGCGACGTACTAATCCAGATCCAGAAGGGACCGTAAGCGTTTAGGAAACCTGAGTATTTGTCATGGGGAGGTATCGTAAGTATTGTTTGGCTCTAGCGGCGAGATGTGTATGTGTTTCTTTTCTTGAGGAGTCCTTGTTGTACGTATCCATGGCTGAGAGATGCGTGCTACCTTTGAGATTCAGAGTACACTTGCAGTGTTCTGCTCTTGAGGTTTGAGTGTCGCTGTGCTCTTTGGCGATTTCGTATTCAAGGGTGCGCAGGATAACATCCACACATGAGAGTTTGAGGAAAGTGTGCACACACACATGCAGAGGTTTGAAAGGAAAGTGTGCACACACACATGCAGAGGTTTGAGGAAAGTGTGCACACACACATGCAGAGATTTGAGGAAGGTGTGCCACACACACCATGCAGAGGTTTGAGGAAAGTGTGCACACAACACACACATGCAGAGGTTTGAGGAAAGTGTGCACACACACATGCAGAGGTTTGAGGAAAGTGTGCACACACACACATGCAGGAGGTTTGAGGAAAGTGTGCACACACACACACACATGCAGAGGTTTGAGGAAAGTGTGCACACACACACACACATGCAGAGGTTTGAGGAAAGTGTGCACACACACAATGCAGAGGTTTGAGAGGAAAAAGTGGTGCACACACACACACATGCAGAGGTTTGAGGAAAGTGTGCACACACACATGCAGAGGTTTGAGGAAAGTGTGCACACACACACATGCAGAGGTTTGAGGAAAGTGTGACACATGCAGTTGAGAAAGTGTCACACTCTCAGAGTTGAGGAAGGTGACCGCATGCAGAATTTGTGAGGAAAGTGTGCACACATCCATGCAGAATTTTTGTTGTTGAGGAAAGTGTCTGACATATCCATGCAGCGATTTGAGGAAAGTGTGCACACATCCGTGCAGAGATTTGAGGAAAGTGTGCACACATCCATGCAGAGATTTGAGGAAGGTGTGCACACATCCATGCAGAGATTTGAGGAAAGTGTGCACACATCTCAGGATTTGAGGAAAGTGTGCACACATCCATAGAGATTTGGGAGTGTGCACACACATGCAGATTTGAGGAAAGTGTGCACACATCCATAGCAGAGATTTGAGGAAGGTGTGCACATCCATCAGGGATTCCATACGGGAGAGAATTAAATTGAGAGAGGAATGTGCACACATCCATGCAGAGATTTGAGAAGTGTGCACACATTTATCCACATGCAGAGGTTTGAGGAAAGTGCACACATCATGCAGAGGTTGAGGAAAGTGTGCACACATCCATGCAGAGGCTCGAGGAAAGTGTGCACACATCCATGCAGAGATTTGAGGAAGGTGTGCACACATCCATGCGGATTGAGAAGTGTATTGCATTTGGGAAAGGGGTGCACACATCCATGCAGAGATTTGAGGAAAGTGTGTACATTGCCATACTCCTGGCACTCCCATTTCTTTTTTATTTTTATTATTTTAGGTTTTAGTCGACCTGTATCTTTGCTGTCGTTTCAGATATCTGTGATATATAGTGTTCTGCGCTAAAGTTGTGTGTGTGTGTGTGTGTGTGTGTGGTGTGTGTGTGTGTGTGTGCGCGCGCGCGCGCGCGCGTGTGGTATCTGTCATAATAATGTGGAGGGGGACAGGGGGAGGGGGGGGGGGGAGATGAGGAGGTGTGCGGGAGATATGTGTGCTGTGTCTAATGGCGTGCTCCCATGTGTTCTATCCCTCATAATGGGTGTGTGGCCATGGTGTTGGCAGGGCCCCGGACGTAGATGAAGCCAGACGCGCCATGGAAGTACGTGCTCTGTCTGTCTGTCTGTCTGTCTGTCTCTCTTCCTCTTATGTCTGTCTCACTCTCTCACCCATTCTACCTCTGTTATCTCTCCGTCTGTCTCTCTTCTTCTTTCTCTCTTTTTCCCCCCTTTTCTCTTTTTGTCTTTTCTTTCCTTTTCCCCCTTCGTTTTTTTTTTTTCTCTTTCTTTCCCCCTCCCCCCCCCCCCCCCCCCCTACTCTCCCTTTCTTTTTCTTGTTCCCGTTCTCTCTTTGTCTGTCTGTCTCTCTCTTTCCTCTCCCCTCCCTTTCTCTTTTTCTCAGTTTTCTCTTTGTCTCTCCCCTCTCTCCCTCCCGCCCCCCCCCCCCTCCACCCACCCCCACCCCCCCCCCCAACTCCCGCCTTCGTCCCATTCTCTCTGTTCTTTTCTCTCCTCTCTCTCTCTGTCTTCTCTCCTCTCTCTCCTCTCTCTCTCTCCTCTCTCTCTCTCTCTCTCTCTCTCTCTCTCTCTCTCTCTCTTTCTGTTTTTTTTTTTTTTTTCCTGCTGTTTTATCTCTTTAGCGTTTTTCTCCCTGTCTTTCTGTTCGTCTTCAGTTGTTTGTTTGTTTGTTTTTTTTCTCTCTCTCTTTCTCTCCTCTTCTTTCTCTCGTACGTCCCCCCCCCCCCCCCCCCCCCCCCCCCTGTTTCATGGCCTTTGTCTTTTCGCTCCTGTCCCTGTTTCTCTGTTTTATCTCTTCGGTCTTTTGTGTCCGCTTCCTTTCTGTGTGTTTTTTTTTTTGTTTTTTTTTTCTCTCTGGTCTATCTTAGTCTCTTTTTCTCTCTTCCCTTTTCGTTTTTTTTTTCCCTCCTGTTTTATCTCTTCAGTCCCTTATCTCTCTTCCTTTTCTGTTTTGTTTTTCTCTGTGTTGTCTCTCTTCAGTTTTTCTCCTTTCCCTCTCCTTTCTTTCTTTCTTTCTTTCTTTCTTTTGTTTTGTTTTTGTTTTATCTGTTCAGTCTCTTATCTTCCTTCATTTTCTGTTGTTTTTTTTTCCTTCTGTTTTGTCTTTACAGTCTCTGGGATCTCCCTTCTTAGTTTTGTCCCCCCCCCCCCCCCCCCCCCCCCCCCCCCAGTCTTTTCTTTCGCTTCCTTCTTCTGTTTGGTTTTTCTGTGTTTTCTCTCTTTAGTCTCTTAATTCTCTCCCCTTTCAGTTTTGTCAGTTTTAACTATTCAGTCTCTTCTCTCTCTCCCCCCCCCCCCCCAACTCCCTCCCTACTCCTTTTCTGAATGTTTGCTTGTTGTTTTTTTTCTTCTCTTGTTTCATCTCTTTGGTCTTTTCTGTTCTCTGTCTTTCTTTGAGAGGGAAATATGAATGCTAGTTTAATGATGACGATGATGATGATAATGATGATGATGGTGATGATGATGATGATGATGAGGGAGGAGGAGGAGGAGAGGATGACCAATGAATGACGAGGATGATGACATTTGATGGCCGCTAACGAGACGCTAAGGGTGATGATGATGATGGTGAGGATGATGACTTTGATGACCAATGAATAAGGAGGATGATGACATTGATTACCACTAACGAGACGCTAAGGATGATGATGATGACGACGATGATGACGATGATGATGACGATGACGACGACGAACAAATGATGATGATGATGATGACGATGACGATGATGATGACGATGATGATGATGATGATGATGACACTGATGAGCACTAACGAGACGCTAAGGGATGATGATGATGACGACGATGATTACGATGACGATGACGATGACGATGACGACGACGATGATGATGATGATGATGACACTGATGAGCACTAACGAGACGCTAAGGGTGCTGCTGGTTGGCCCATGGCAGGAGCGGCAGAGGCAGAAGCAGGAGAAGCAGAAGGAGGAGATGGCGGAGTATGAAGAATCCCGCCGGGAAGAGAGGGAGAAAGAGGCCGCTGAAATCGCCGCCCTGAGGGAAAAGAGGGTACCTCACCTACCTACCTGCCTACCTACCTACCTACCTACCTGTCCATCTGTTTGGTCCCCCCCCCCCCTCCCCCTGTGCACTGTCCCCCGCCGTTTTCTCTTTCTCTATCTCTGTCTTTGTCGTCGTCTGTCTCTGTCTGTCGTCTGTCTGTCTGTCTCTCTCTCTCTCTCTCTCTCTCGTCTCTCTCTCTTCTCTCTCTCTCTCTCTCTCTCTGCGTCTATGTCGGTGTCTGTATGTCTGTCGCTCTGTCAGTCTGTATGTCTCTCTCTCACATTCTCTCTGTCTGTCTGTCTGTCTGTCTGTCTGTCTCTCTCTCTCTCTCTCTCTCTCTCTCTCTCTCTCTCTCTCTCTCTCCGTGCATTCGTGCGTGCATGTGTGCGCGTGCGCGCGTGTTGTGTGTGTGTAATTGTGAGTGTGTGTGTACGTGTGTGTGTGTTTGTGGTGTGTGTGTGTGTGTGTGTGTGTGGTGTGTGTGTGTGTGTGTGTGTGTGTGGTGTGGTGTGACAGCGAGAGAGTAAACTGTGGCCGGATGTTGGGGCATCGAGATTTGGTTCAGTTGGAAGTAGGCTGGCAGGGAAATAGGCTGGCAGGGAAGTAGGCTGGTTAGGAAGTAGGCTGGTTAGGAAGTAGACTGGGTGGTTAGGAAGTAGGGTGGCTGGTAAGTAGGCTGGTTTGGAAGGAAGTAGACTGGCTGGGAAAGAAGTGGGCTAGGTGATGGGTTGGCTGGGAAGTAGGCCGGCTGGGAAGTAGGCTGGTTGGGAAGTAGGCTGGCTGGGAACTAGGCTGGCTGGTTAGGAACTAGGCTGGTTGTAGGCAGGCTGGTTAGGAAGTAGGCTGGCTGGGGAGTAGGCTGGCTAGGTGTTGGGCTGGCTGGGGGAGTAGGCCGGCTAGGTGGTGGGTTGGCTGGGGAGTAGGCTGGCTAGATGGTGGGTTGGCTGGGCGTGGACTGGCTAGGTGGCGGGTCGGCTGGGGAGTAGACCGACAGGGAATAGGCTGGCTAGGTGGCGGGTTGGCTGGGAAGTAGGCTGGCTGGCTGGGAAGTAGGCTGCTTGGGACGTAGGCTGGCAGGGAAATAGGCTGGCTAGGTGGCAGATCGGCTGGGAAGTTGGCTGGCTGGCTGGGAAGTAGGCTGGCTGAAAAGTTCGCTGGCTGGGGACGTAGGTTGGCAGGTAAGTAGGCTGGCCGCGCTGAGTGGTGGATGGGTGCAGGTGTGGTTTGATGACTGACTGACGGACGGACTCTCTGCCCGCAGATCCAGCGCGCCAAGGAGCGGGAGGAGGAGGAGAAGAAGCTGGCGGAGCTGCGAGCCCAGGAGGAGGCCCGGCGGAAGGCGGAGGAGGTGAGTGAGGCGGTGCTGGCCCACGTGCATTCATCTTGTATTCATCAGTGAAGCTGGTGAGGCCCACTTGCTAGGACACCGGTAAAACTGGTGAAGTCCACTTGCTATGACACCAGTAAAACTGGTGAAGTCCGCTTGCCAGGACACCAGTAAAACTGGTGAAGTCCACTTGCTATGACACCGGTAAAACTGGTGAATCCACTTGTTATGACACCAGTAAATCTGGTGAAGTCCACTTGCTATGCCTCCAGTAAAACGGGTGAAGTCCACTTGCTAGGACACCAGTAAAACTGGTGAAGTCCACTTGCTATGACTCCAGCAAGACGGGTGAAATCCACTTGATATGACACCCGTAGAACTGGTGAAGTCCACTTGCTATGACACCAGTAAAACTGGTGAAGTCCACTTGCTAGGACACCAGTAAAACTGTCAACCAGTCTTGCTGTGACACCAGTAAACATGTCAGTGTCAACCAGTATCTTCTCTTGCTATGACATCCATACAAGTGTAAGAGTTAAAACTAGTGTTGGTCTTGCTGTGACATGCATAAAAGTGTAAGGGTTAAACTAGTGCTTGTGTTGCTATTGTACAAAAAGTGAACATTGTTGACGTAAACTTGTCTGTCATTCAACATCTGACGATCAGAACGGGTGAAAACTACTACAACAGCAGGTGGAAAAAATGGGGGGGGGGGGAGGGGTCAACCTGGTTTAATTGGTGTTCTGGGCGGGGGTGGGGGGTGGTGTGAGGGGATAGTGACAGACAGGTGTTGTTCTGTTGTACAGACAGGTGTTTCTTTGTTCAGACAGTGTTGTTCCTTTGTACAGACAGTGTTGTTCCTTTGTACAGACAGGTGTTGTTTCTTTGTACAAAACAATGCTGTTTCTTTGTACAAAACAATGCTGTACCTTTCTACAGACAGGTGTTGTACCTTTGTACAGTGTCGTTCCTTTGTACAGAGAGTGTCGTTCCTTTGTACAGACAGTGTTGTTCCTTTGTACAGACAGCGTGGTTCCTTTGTACGGCGTCGTTCCTTTGTACAGACAGCGTTGTTCCTTTGTACAGTGTTGTTCCTTTGTACAGACAGCGTTGTTCCTTTGTACAGTGTCGTTCCTTTGTACAGAGAGTGTCGTTCCTGTGTACAGACAGTGTTGTTTCTTTGTACAGACAGTGTTGTATCTTTGTACAGACAGTGTTGTTCCTGTGTACAGACAGTGTTGTTCCTTTGTACAGACAGCGTTGTTCCTTTTACAGACAGCGTTCTTTTGTACACAGAGTGTTGTTCCTTTGTACACAGGCAGTGTTGTTCCTTTGTGTACAGTGTTCCTTTGTACAGACGTGTTGTTCCTTTGTACAGACAGTGTTGTTCCTTTGTGCATACAGTGTTGTTCCTTTGTACACACAGTGTTGTTCCTTTTTACAGACACAGTGTTGTTCCTTTGTACACACACAGTGTTCCTTGTACAGACACAGTGTTGTTCTTTTGTACACAGACACAGTGTTGTTCCTTTGTACAGACACAGTGTTCTTTGTACAGACACAGTGTTGTTCTTTTGTACACAGACAGTGTTGTTCCTTTGTACAGACACAGTGTTCCTTTCAAAAGACACAGTGTAAGGAACAGTGTTGTTCCTTTGTACGGACACAGTGTTCCTTTGTACGGACACAGTGTTGTACCTTTGTACAGACACAGTGTTGTTCCTTTGTACAGACAGGTGTTGTTCTTTTGTACACAGTGTTGTTCCTTTGCACAGACACAGTGTTGTTCCTTTGTACACGGACACAGTGTTGTTTCTTTTGTACACAGTGTTGTTCCTTTGCACAGACACGGTGTTGTTTCTTTTGTACACAGTGTTGTTCCTTTGCACAGACACGGTGTTGTTCTTTTGTGCACAGTGTTGTTCCTTTGCACAGACCCAGTGTTGTATTGCCCCCCTTTGTTCCATGGCAGGAGGAGAGGCGCCGGAAGAAGACGGAGGAGGAGCAGAAGAAGAAGGACGAACGGGAGCGCAAGAAGCGAGAGGCGGAGGAGCGGCTGATGAAGAAGGGCCCTAACTTCGTCATCACCAAGCGCAGCGACGGCGAGAAAGGAGGCGTAAGTGCTTTCCCTTGTCACGGCAGGCTTGTGTTGTGTGTGTTTGTGTGTGTGTGTGTGTGTGTGTGTGTGTGTGTGTGTGTGTGTGTTGTTGTTGTTGTTTTACGTGATGACGCAAGGTTTTTCTTTTTTTTTTTCTTTACTTTCTTTCTTTCTCTTTCTTTTTTTTCTGTCTTTCTTTTTCTATGCTTAAAATTGTGTGTGTGCGTTTTTTTTTGTTTTTGTTTTTTTGGTCGGGGAGGTTGGGTGGATCAGAAAAAAAAATTCACTGATTTGTTTTCTTTTGGTAAAGAGCCCAGGACAACAGTTTTTCATACAAGTTTTGAATAGGACTATATTCAACGACATCACTTTATTCAGATTTTTTTCCCCTGACTTCCATGACAAAAAAAAAAAATCTTGCTGTTCTTGAACAATACGGGCAATAGAGATGTGCCCCTGATTGCTTGGATGTGTTGATACTCTGTGTGAGTATCGTTGTGGTACGATGGCGTTGTTGTTAGGAATGAGAGTCGGTACAGGCAGTGGCACACACAATCAAATCCCATCACCAACTTTCGGAGGAGAAGGCCAGTTTGGCCGTTGGTATGGATGACACGTTACACATAGCATGCACCTTCCCCGAAGTTGGAGCATGGCTGCCTTAATGGCGGGATTAAAAAAAAAACAAAACAAAACGGTCATACACACAAAACTTCCACTCCCTTTCTTGGGTAGATGGGATTAATCCTTGCCTGTCTGTACAGGGAGTGTCCGCAGGAGTATTATCCTGAAAAGAAAAGAAAAGAAAAAATAAGACAGCGAGTTGTTCAACAGTGAGACTGGTGTCTGCTTCTAGTCTAGTATGAGCTTGTCCGCGGCTGCGCGTAACCAGTGTAATATTGGTTGGTTGGTGGTTCAGATGCTGACCTTCACGTCGTTGTCGTTGTTGTTTGTTGTTGTTATAACTTGTGTTCGGTGGGCGCAGTTGGGCAGCACGTACATATGTGATTGTTGTCTGTTTATTGTGGTGGTGTTTACTTGGCTTTGGACGGTTTTTCTCTGTTGTGGGCATAGTCTCTGAAAAATAGATGATAGCTTTGTTAGTTTCGCTCATGTCGTTGTAATTTGCTTAGGTGTTGTGGGTGACATTTGTACGCGAAGAGTTGTAATATCAGGTCTGCTTAATGGCCCTTCTCATTAAAGTCAACGTTGTTTAAATTTTTAATTGATGTGTTGTTCATGGTTTACCTGAGAGGTTTATTGCACTGTGCAGTTTGAAACTGGCAGTTTATGGTTTACATGATTTTTTTTTAATCATAAGCCGTCGGAAGAGATTGTTTTGGGTTCTCATTGGTTTGAAAAAAAATTACATGTTGAACAGTTTATAGTGTCACTACGGGATGTGTGTGTGTGTGTGTGTGTGTGTGTGTGTGTGTGTGTGTGTGTGTGTGTGTGTGTGTGTGCACATGTATAAGTGTGTGCCCTTGTCTATATCCATACATAATGGATGTTATTTGAAGTTAACAGTCTAGCTCTGAGGACAAATATTTTCATTGAGTTCGATTATACAGGTCACACATTTCAGCGGTGTGTTTTGTGTGAAAGCTTAAGGCATTTTTTTTTGACAGATGCTGAAAATTCCTTCTTCTCTTTTTTTTTTCTTATTAATTAATTGAAGGAGATGATTTTTCAAATGTAAGAAGGACATTGTGAAAATGGGATTTAAAAAAACTTTTTTTGTTGTTTTAATGAAATAGAGATTCTGCAAAGCAGATAATCATGTTGTAAACCTGACAGAGAAAATATTGATACTGAAGCAAGATAATCATGTTTGTAAACCTGACCTAGAAGAAAATATTGATTCCATGAGATAACAAAATGAAATGATTAACAATTTATTATTTTTTAAGGAAAATGACAAACAATCTGTTGTTTCATCAAGCAGATCTGAGCCACTGTAGTTTTAGTTGTACTTACGATTTTTTTTGTTTATTCATTAAACCCTAATTCTAAATCAAACGGCTGATGTTGTCGTCTGTAGTTGTAGCTTACATGTACCAAAATAACTGCTTTTTATTTAGCTTAGCTGGATGTTTGCAATAGTTGGTGGTGCAGTTGTAGTGTACATGTACCAAAATAACTGCTTTTTATTTAGCTTAGCTCAGTGTTTGCTATAGTTGGTGGTGCAGTTGTAGTGTACATGTACCAAAATAACTGCTTTTATTTAGTTAAGCTCAGGGTTGCCAGTAGCTGGTCTTTTTTTTTTTTTTTTTTTTTTTTTGATTTATAGCTTAGCAGCTGATTATCTTTTTTTTTTTTATTATGCTAGATTTTATCATTATGTTGCTTCTGACTGGTGTTGATGGAGACTCTTGTGTGCTAATTTTCACCCAGGAATTAAGGGGACCCCGGGTAAAGATGGTTTGGGTGGTGTGCTCTGTGCTTCCTTTCCCTTCATTCCCTTTCCCTGGACCTGTCTTTTCCCTCCCCATCAGCGATGGACTGGCTGACTTTTAACAAAAAGCACCGTTGTTTTTTAATTTTTTTTTGTTTTTGTTTTGACTTGCCTCTCTCAGAGTCTTCCTGTCCTCCCTTGTCTGGTCTGATCTCTCTGTGCCAGTATTAATACTGGTTGGTTTTAATTAATTAAAGGCGTGGTTTATTTTCCTGGATGATTATCACATGCATTTTCCTAGTGAATCTCTACTCCACCTCTCTTTCTCTTCACTTTTTTTTCTTTTTCAGATTAAATTTTGTTTTTGTTTGCCACGTTTTG
>CM065737.1:55936302-55961302 GCA_033310375.1 Conus canariensis
TTTTTTTTTTTTTTTTTTTTTTTTTTTATAGACAGAGAGGAAACAACCTAAAACATGCATTCATCTCTGTAATTTTTTGAATGCACAGAGAGGGGCCAACTTGCAATATACATACTTTTCCTTTAAGTTTTTAACGGACAGAGAGAGAGAGAGAGGAGAGAGAGAGAGAGCACAACTCGCAACATGCTTTAATTCTGTTTTTTTTTTTTTTTGTTTTGTTTTTGAATGGACAGAGAGGGGCAAATTTGCAGCGTGCATTACCTTTGTACTTCGACTGACTTTTCTGTTAGGGAGTGGAGCACTTGCTATGACGCGGTAGTTTGTAGTTTTCTAAACAGTCACAGAGAAATGGCCGATCAGACGATTATAGGTTTGTATTGCTGCTGTATAAATTTCTCTCTCTCTCTCTCTCTCTCTCTCTCTCTCTCTCTCTCTCTCTCTCTCTGTGCGGACAGAATTTATGAAAGAAACTTGCATGTTTGATTTCATTGTTCTTCTTTGTTCGGCAGATGATCGAGCTAGCAGAAAGGGCCAGACAGATGAACAAAGGGTAAAAAACACTTCTTCCTCCTCCTCTTGCTCTCTTCTTCTGGTCTTTCCCACTCTTGTGCTTGGTCTCTCTCCCCCCCCCTCCTCCATACCTTCCTTCCCCTCTTTTTCTTGTTTTAAAGTATATATATATATATATATATATATATATTTGGTAATCCCAACCTCTGCGCCACCTCAGTGGCAGTGCACCCACGCCGCTCATTCCGACACCCTGTCCACAGCCACAGCCCGGTCGGCCCCGCCGCAGCCCCGGCACCGGCAATCCACAGGGGGCAGTCAATGTCAAGTCGTCACGAGGCAGCCCACCGGAGGAGACACTGCACTGCTGCCGAGTCACTTCGGTGGTGTTCAGTGGCGCCTGTTCTGATCCAACACACGCAGGACACCACCTACTGAGCGCCCTTCTGACGACTATAATTGCATAGACGTGGAGCCGGCGTGAGTGAGCTCTCCCCACCGGAGGGCGTCACCACGTCCGTCCAACGACACCCCCCATGGACCCGCCGATACCGGTGACCCCGACGGAATCAAACCAAGGCCACAGACGTGGAGAATACATTAAAACTGAGGTCACCATGAGAGCAAGGCATGAAGGGCCACAGAATTTGTGACTCTTTTTTTAAAAATTTTTTTTTAATGCTAATCGATGAGAATGAGGATGATGAAGATGATGCTACGGATTCTTTTGGAAATAGAAGAGTTTCTGGCAGGGTTTTCTCTGTTTCTTTTGTTTGTCTGTTGGTCTAGATCTTGTCTTGTTCTTTTTTTTTCTTTTTTTTTTTTTTACCTTTCTGTTTCTCTTTGTCTTCTGGGTTTGTTTTTCAAATCAAAATATTTATATAATATCTGGTGTATATTTTGAATCGCTGACTTTTTTTTTTAGTTTCAAAGTGAGGTGATTGGAGGCGGAAATTGAAGCACATGTTTTAAAGCAAAATTAGAATTAAAGCAAAATTAGAATTAATCCCCCAGACAAAGGGGACAAAAGAAATTACAAAACAAAACACGACGCGTTTCGACCTCTTAGGTCTTTTTCAGGCGAAGATAAACACGATTTAGGACAATGAAAACGAAGAACGAGCAATCACTTACCGTGTCGAATTCGGCGCAAGAAGTTGCTTACTTTTTTTTTGGTTTTATCTCATTTTTGCTTTTTTGTTTTTCACCGAAAGATACTGACTGTCTGCCTTACCTTGTTTTTAACTTTTGTTTTAGTTGCGGTAAGGTAGTTGAGTAGTCAGTTATTCGTGTATTCTTTCGTGTCGTTTATCACTTTCTTCATTCATGTATTTCTGTGCGACAGCCCTGATATGGGCCCTTTGCGGTCGGCTGGGCTACAAGCAACATTACCATACTGTGTATTTCTGTGAGGGAAAGTTTAAGGGATGTGTTCATAAATCGCGTTATCATTATGTTTTCACTTTTTTTGTTTTGTTTTCAACATGTTTTTATTCAGACATGAAAGTACAAACAAAGACGTCGAGCATTTGGGTACATTTTCAAAGTTATACTTGGGTGACAACGTAGCTGTTATGAGTTTAACAATGATGGCTTATATTCATGAACATTCTGACAGAGTCATATAAACAAAGTAGCAAAAATCCATGTAAACATGTGCATCAGTCACATTGTAGTGCTGGTTGAGTCCGAAAATAACATGTCCTCATATTTTACATCAACGTTCTGTTGTCACATCACATTGAAAAGATTGAAATCAGTAGAAAACGTGAATACGTTTCTCTCTCTCCCAAATACCCTCTGGCTGTTGGTTGATATGCCTGGTGTCTTTTTACTGCCATGCAGGAAGAAAAAAAGCACTGTCCAGGTGGATGAATCGTGAGTAGACTTGGCTGGATTTTCGTGTATTCTCTGTCTGCCTGCCTGCCTGTCTGTCTGTCTGTCTCTTTCTCTCTCTGTGTGTGTGTCTGTCTCTCTTTCTCTATCTGTCTGTTCTCTGTCTGTTTGTCTGTCTGTCTCTCGTTCGCTGTGTGTGTGTGTGTGTGTGTGTGTGTGTGTGTGTGTGTGTGTGTGTGTGTGTGTGTGTGAAAGGCCTTGCCTCGTTACAAAGACAAAGCATCCCGACTCTTTGTTGTATACATCTTGTAAATGTCTGATTTTCTGTCGTACAGATTTCGTAAATGTCCTATCGAACTTTCTGTCGTATTTATTTCGTAAATAGCGTATTGATTTTCTGTCGTACAGATCTGGTATACAGCTTACTGATTTGTTGTTATTGTTGTATAAATCTTGTAAATAGCCTATTGATTTTCTTTTGTATTGATCTTTTAAATGTCCGATAGATTTTCTGTCGCATAGATCCCGTAAATATCCTACTGATTTTCCTGTTTGAATTTTCAGATGAAATACTAGATGGATAGGATGGACGGAAGGATGGATGATGGGACGGACGGACGGAGTCTTTCTCTCTCTCTCTCTCTCTCCCTCTCTCTCTCTCTCTCTCTCTCTCTCTCTCACACACACACACACACACACGCACACACACAACACACACACACACTCACACACGCACACATAAACGCACACACACACACACACACAAACACACATGCACACGCACGCACGCACGCACGCACACACACACACACACACACACACACACACACACACACACACACACACACACACTCACACTCACTCACTCAGAGAGAGAGATAGAGGCATAGACAGACAGACAGAGAGAGAATGGGGAGGGGGAGTAGAAGGGGGGTGGGGAGGGTGCACACAGCAGGAGGGGGGAGGGGGTGTTTTCAATGACAATCATTCTTGCTGTTCCAGCTTTGACCGTCTCGCAGACAAGTTTTCGGGTGCTCCAGTAAGTCAGTCCGCTTGTGTGTGTGTGTGTGTGTGTGTGTGTG
Source organism: Conus canariensis (assembly GCA_033310375.1). Lineage (NCBI taxonomy): Eukaryota > Metazoa > Mollusca > Gastropoda > Neogastropoda > Conidae > Conus > Conus canariensis. The sequence goes on from CM065737.1 coordinate 55,939,731, forward strand.
TGTGTGTGTGTGTGTGTGTGTGTGTGTGTATGTGCGTGCGTGCGTGCGTGCGTGTGTGTTGTGTTGTGTTGTGTTGTGTGTGTGTGTGTGTGTGTGTGTGTGTGGTGTGTGTGTGTGTGTGTGTGTGTGTGTGTGTGCATGTGTGCGTGCGTATTGTGTGTGTGTGTGTGTGTGTGTGTGTGTGTGTGTGTGTGTGTGTGATATATATTATCGGATGTGTGTGTGTGTGTGTGTGTGTGATATTTCTGCAATGTGCATGAGTGTGTTGGGGATTATGGAAGATGTGAAAATAATCAATAATGCTATGGTCGTGTGTGTTACGGTGGGAAACATGTTTATACATAGAATGTATGTGTGCGGATTACGTGGAGAACGCAATACTGGTCTTTTCCTCTTTCAAATGGCACAGTTGCATACAGACGATGAGAACAGCAATCCTGTCTTCGTCTACATCAATGGGGCCGGAACAGCTCAGTGGTAGAGCGCCGGACTTGCAATCTTGGTGATCCTGGGGTTGCGGGTTCGAATCTCCGTCGGGCCGTTTCGGTACAGGGGGGGGGGGGGGGGGGGGGGATTTTTCCCTCAGAGTTAACATTCGTTCTGGCTCCATTTCCCATACAGTCCTTCGAATGAGACTATAAACCGAGGTTCCGTGTGTGAACGCACGCACAACATCTTGCACACACGTCAAATCCTATCACCAACTTTCGGAAGAGAAGGCCAGTTTGGCCGTTGGTATGGATGACACACGTTACATATAGCATGCACCCTGCGTGAGAAATGGAAAGAATGAAGGAAGTAAGGAAAATTGAGTGAACGATTTTGACCGGATGACACGGGAAACGACTAACTTGAAATGAAGTGCCAGCTGGCAGCTCTTCAGTCGGTACTAGCCGGGTAGGCAGCCCGTTGTGCAAACAAGTGTGTTATCGTAAAGCGTCCAGGGCTTGGTCTCTAGCCGAAGATAGGCGCTATATAAGTATTCATAATAATGATAATTCTTCTTTCTTCTTTGCGAACGCCTTGGTCGACACGGTCAGTCCGACCCTTGAGACGATATAATGTCGTTTTCTCCAGCTCTTGTAGATTGCCGTAGAGCTTTGTCATCAGAGTTGTCTCTTCTGGCCACACCCTCTCTCCTTAGCTGTTGATGTAATGGGCATTTTTGGAGCACATGCTCCGCTGTCTGTTCTTCCTGCCCACAAGGACAGACTGGAGAAGGCACCACCTTGAGCTCTCGGCACAAGTGACTGGTGAGTCAGTTGTGCCCGGTGCGGAGCCTCACCAGGACACTTTGTTGCTGTCTGGACAGCAGAGGGTAGTCATCATCCTTGGGTGTCCTGGGCGTGTGAAGTGTCGGATGATGCTTGGTGTCTCGCTGTCTGGGCGTGTGATAGTAGTCCGGATGATGCTTGGTGTCTCGCTGTTGGTGATGCTATCATCCTGGTGTCCTGGGCGTGGTGATAGTAGTCCGGATGATGCTTGGTGTCTCGCTGTTTGGCGTGGTGATAGTAGTCCGATGATGCTGTGTCTCGTGTGGTGATGCTATCATCCTTGGGTGTCCTGGGCGTGGTGACAGTAGTCCGGATGATGCTTGGTGTCTCGCTGTTGGTGATGCTGTTGTTTTCCTTGGGTGCTGGCGTGGTGATAGTAGTCCGGATGATGCTTGGTGTCTCGCTGTTGGTGATGCTATCATCCTTGGGTGTCCTGGGCGTGGTGACAGTAGTCCGGATGATGCTTGGTGTCTCGCTGTTGGTGATGCTGTTGTTTTCCTTGGGTGTCCTGGGCGTGGTGACAGTAGTCCGGATGATGCTTGGTGTCTCGCTGTTGGTGATGCTATCATCCTTGGGTGTCCTGGGCGTGGTGACAGTAGTCCGGATGATGCTTGGTGTCTCGCTGTTGGTGATGCTATCATCCTTGGGTGTCCTGGGCGTGGTGATAGTAGTCCGGATGATGCTTGGTGTCTCGCTGTTTGTGATGCTATCATCCTTGGGTGTCCTGGGCGTGGTGATAGTAGTCCGGATGATGCTTGGTGTCTCGCTGTTGGTGATGCTATCATCCTTGGGTGTCCTGGGCGTGGTGACAGTAGTCCGGATGATGCTTGGTGTCTCGCTGTCCGGGCGTGTGATAGTAGTCCGGATGATGCTTGGTGTCTCGCTGTTGGTGATGCTATCATCCTTGGGTGTCCTGGGCGTGGTGACAGTAGTCCGGATGATGCTTGGTGTCTCGCTGTTGGTGATGCTGTTGTTTTCCTTGGGTGTCTGGCGTGTGATAGTAGTCCGGATGATGCTTGGTGTCTCGCTGTGGTGATGCTGTTGTTTTGCTGCTTCGCTGAGCACTCTCCCTCGCCAGGTGATCAGCCAACCTGTTGATAATAATGACAATAGTAATAATAATAATAATACTTCCGCCTTGGCTTAAGGCTGTGTCAGGCCAATTGACATAGGCTAGAACTCCAAGGCTACATCAAAATGTTGTTATGCTCTGCATAGTTATGCGGGATTGTCTTCAGTTGTGACAAGCTCCTAGCATAACACAATCAGTCTCCAAAATCCCCGAAGTCGGAGTGTGGCTGCCCACGTGGCAGGGTAATAATAAAACAAAACGGTCACACACGTCATGTTCTCATCCCCAGCTGATGCATTTGTACCATAGTGTTCAAGTATACTTTGGCTGTTCGGATGATCCCTGGAGTCTTTTAGCCAGGGTACGACGACAACAACAACAACAATAATAATTCCACCTTCAATATCTTTCCAGCCCAAAATTCAGCTGTGCAGCAAGTACGAGCGGCACACCGACCACCGCACCTACGTGCAGCGCAAGGACCTTTTCGAAGAGCTGGCCAAGGAACCCCCGCCGGTGGAGATCCAGCACGTGGGAGGAGGGGGCGGGGAGGCGGAGGAGGGGGGTGAAGAAGAGTAGAGCACCCCGACCATACTTCCGTCCCCTATTAGTGCCCCGCCGTCTCCATGGTGAGTGGTCGCCCTTCCTTTCCCCTGTCGATTCGGGCGTGTGTGTGTGTGTGTGTGTGTGTGTGTGTGTGTGTGTGTGTGGTCATGCGGTTTTAGTGGTGCGCGCGCGAGTGTGTGTATGTGTGTGAGTGTGTGTGTGAGTGTGTGTGTGTGTGTGTGTGTGTGTGTGTGTGTGTGTGTGTGTGTGTGTGTGACTCTGTGTGTGTGAGTGATTCTGTGTGTGTGTGTGTGTGTGTGTGTGTGTGTGAGAGAGAGAAACAGAGAGAGAGAGAGTCTCAGTGTGTCTGTTTGTGTGCGTCACTGTGGTGTTTGCCTGTGTGTTTGTAAATGCGTGTGTGTGTGTGTGTGTGTGTGTGTGTGTGTGTGTGTGTGTGCGTGTGTGTGTTTTCCTGTTATTGCTTTAAACTCACCCTTCCTCCATACCCCAAAAGGGGCAAAAGGAATTATATTGTTCTTGTGAGAGAGAGAGAGAGAGAGAGAAATGTATCATTATGTGTTTGTGGGGGTGGGGGCGTATTTGAGTGTGTGTGTGTGTGTGTGTGTGTGTGCGTGTGTGTGTGTGTGTGTGTGTTTCCTGTTATTGCTTTAAACTCACCCTTCCTCCGTACCCCAAAAGGGGCAAAAGGAATAATATTGTTCTTGTGTGTGTGTGAGAGAGAGAGAGTGTATGAATCATGATGTGTTTGGAGGGTGGGGGCGTATTTGAGTGTGTGTATGTGTGTGTGTGTGTGGTCGCGCGCGCGCGCATGCGCGCGTGCGCGCCTGTTGTGTGTGTGTGTGTGTGTTTGTTTGTGCCAGAGTCAGTGTGTGTTCCTTTCTCGAGTTTAATGTTTTCCTGTAAAAATGCCAGTGAATCTTTTCTCTTTTTTTTTTTTTGTAATGGACGAGGCTAACAGGTGCAGGGTTGTGAATGTATTATGGAGATTCAACAAATAAGGTGACACGGGATGAGGCGGTCAGGTTACATGGGAAACTCACGTGGGACTATGAATTAATGAAAGATTTAAATTTCAGTGAAAAGAAGACGATGATACATTAATTTGATTCTGTGTTTTCCTTCTACGAAGAGAAGACCTGCAGCCAGGGTCGTGTGTGAAGGACCGCTACGTGATTCTTTAACGAAATAATTCAGTTTGAACGGTTAAAAAAAAAAAAACAAAAAACAAAAAAAAAACCACATTGCGCTGTGTGTGTTGCAGCTTCTGATTGGTCACCTTTCCCTCGAACCACCTGTAACGATTGGCTCCGACAGTTTCCAGCTTCGTCGATTCGTCCAATGAACGCCGCTTTAACACTTATAGTTCTCCTCCGTTTCATGCTCATTGGACAGAATCTAAATGACACGTATTTTACCAACACCTTGGCTAGGGCCCACCCAGCCTGTAGGAGATAGAACTGTTTACCTACGTGACGAAAACGATGCCAGAGGGTTGATTTTCTACGTTCGTCACGACCTACTCAGTTGTAAGAGCAGCAGTAAACATAGTGAAGAACGAAAGATCTAGGGCAGTCTTTGTATGTGTGTGTATGTGTGTATGAGTACACTGTCAACGTTGTTGCTCAGAAGAACAAACCACGGACGTCTTTATTGTTTAATCACCTCAGTGAAAGTTCTCTGAGGAACGGCCAACTCTGGAGTGATCCCTGATGTTTTTGTTTTTTTTAATTTGTTTCAGGTTTTTTCCCTGTAGGGTCTCGTTTTTCGCTTTTTTTTTTCTTTTTACTTTTTAAAAAAAATTGTTCCAAACCCACTTTGAACATAAAAACCACATTGCTCAAAACGTTTATTTTTGGCGGTAAAACCCGTTTGAGTGATGCAGAGTTTGTTTCGTGTGGTCTCTTAGACACCTGAGAGTCAGCCTCTGCAGGTTTCTCATTTCATTTCGCGCCGCCCAGTCCATCGTCTATAGGTCGTGTAGGTTCATTTTCACTGTTCATACTGCTACAAAAACCCAAACTCAGGCTGAAGAGTTTGAAAAACACCAGCACGTCAGTACATACATATCCCGCGAGGTAGTTTTTGTCGCTGGTTAGAACAACTGGGAAAGTGGAGAGGGACACGCTGTCTTCTATGTGGTTGGACTAATTTATATGGGGGTGAATTAGAACAACCACACAGAGACCAACGTCTGTGTTGAATGAAGTGAGTGGGGAACATCAGGAACCGAGGTTTGAATATGAACATCCAGGTACGAATCACCTTTATTTATTTATTTATTTATTTTTTTGAACAGTTACTACCATCAAGCAGGTCTTGTGTTTACTTTTCAAAGTGACGCATGGGATTTCACGAGGTGTTGACGGTTTTTGGTCTTGCATCGATGCTGTTTTTTTGCATCTTGGGAATTTCGTAAGGTGTTGACGGTTTGAGCTTTCCAATCATCAACGCTTCTTCACTTACCTTGGGAATTTCACGAGGTATTAACGGTTTAGGTCTTTCATCAGTGCTGCTTCTAGATCTTGGGAATGTCATGTGGTGTTTTTAAAGGTTTAGATCTTCCATTAATGCTTCTTCTTACATCCTGGCTTCTTTTTATTATTAGAGTTTCTTTCACATTAGATTTTCAACACCGAGTGTTTGAATAGATTGACATTCGCATCTGTTGGAATTCCTTTTTTAGAATTTTTATTTGTGTACAGTTTGGTGAGGCCATTGGTGTTGTGTTTCGTCTTTTTTTTTTCAAACGAGGATGCGATAATTGGTGTGATGTTCCTATAAATTAACATTAACAAACAGGAAAGAAAAGAACAGAAAAAATCAGCAGACTTGGCAAGGTTATGTTTGTTTTTCTTACAGAATAATAAACAAACCTGCGTGGGTTTTGTTGAGAGGAGTGTTATGTTATAGTTGTGGTGGGAGGAATCTTGGAACGAAAATCTGTCTCACCTTTGACTCTCTCTCTCTCGCTCACAACACACACACACACACACACACACACCACACACACAGCACAGCACACACAAACAGGACAGACCACGTGATACAGTATAATTTATTGATCCAATTTTCTCTTCCATCATTGGTGAAATGCAGAACAATAGTAGCCAACTGCTCACATCATCAAAGTATTCCACCCTCCTCCTCCCAACAACAAGGACATCAACCACAAACATTGCATCATAACGCATGGACTGGGTGACCAAATACTTTTTCAAGAAAACAAAACAAAAAACAAAAGCAAACCAAAAAGAAATGCCATGAGCTGAAAAGGCTTCTGGTGGTCTTCAACAAAGCATAACTTTAATGCACGTCAACTGTCCGAGGCTGGCAGTCGTAACATAGAAGGAAACGAAAAAGAACGGATCAAAACACGAAACAGACAACAACGGGTTGATTATTATTGCGAACAACAACAACAACAACAACAAATGCTTGACATAAATTGCAACGCAACATATTTTCACTGGAACACATACACACTTTCTCTTTGGCAGTGTAATGTTTTTTCAGTGGAATTTTTCAACACACACACACATACACACACACACACGCAATCGCGCGCTCACACCACACGCACACGCAACACACCACACACACACATGCATGTGCACGTGCATATGCACACACACTTACGCTTGTTGTAGTACTGTGACATAACTTTCTCAGTTACGTTCAACATTCAAATGATATATACAACGAAAATGCAAAACATGACCTATATACACCTCAGGTTGTAATACTAATACCAATAAAGTAATACTCAGGGCAAGCTTGATAATGCGCGCGAACACACACACACACAACACACACACATCCTATCTCTCGACATTTGCGAACACACACACACACACACACACACACACACACACACATCCTATCTCTCGACATTTCGTCTTCAGCTAGAAATCGCACGAAGATAAAAAATATTTACAAAGTTCTTCACCAAACTCACACAAGTAGTAACTGCCTTCAGCATCATCCTTTGGTCGGCCAGCATGTCCGATGGGTCAGGAGATGGTTCCAAGTGACAAAAACCCTGTGACTGGTGTTCGTAAGGTGTGGCGGGGGTGGGGGTGGGGGGTGAGGACACCGATCCCTCTACTACAGTGCACCGTATAACTGATCACACACACACACACACACACACACACACAACACACACACACACACCACGCCCTTCCTGCTCCTCTCTGTCCGTCTCTCTCTGATCTTCAATCTCTCTCTCCCTCCTTTTCTTTTCTTTTCTGTTCGTCTTCTTCCTTTTTTATTTAATTGTTCTCGCTGAATTGTTACAAATACATGAGTCTGTTCTTTTTTTGTACTCCCAGTTCTTATAGAACAGGGAGTACTTTACAATGGGAACGAAGAAATGCTGTCTGTCTGTGTGTCTGTCTGTGGTCAAAATGTGTTCCACTCTCTCCAGACAAAACGTCTTGGCCGATCTTTCTGAAAATTTGTACGCATGTTCATTATGGGTCACGGATGATGCCTGATGTTTTGTTTTACCAGAATAGCCGTTACTAACGGCTATAACGGCCCAAAGCGGTTTTCTTCTTTATGGAATATCTCAGAAAGTACTTGTATTCAAGAGAAACTGGGAGTACGTTTATATGCTTTGCATCTTGTTTTTTCCTGCAGTGGTTTTTACTACTACTCTGTATTTCTGTCATACTCCGAACGTCAGGTCTCTTTCAAATAATCTTGGATCATCTCCCCCCCCTCCCACCTCCCTCTCCTCCCATCTTATCTTCCCTCTGAAAAGCCTATGGATCTTAAGTAAAACGAGACAGGTGGGGAGGGGGGGGATGGTGGGGGGGGGGGGGGGGTCTAGGGGCAGTGTATGGGCCAAAGCACGGGAAGAACGAATGCAAATCGAAGATCGTAAAAGAGAAAATGCATGAACATCTTAAGTCTTGGAAGAGCACAAGTGGGTATAGGACACTATATGCAAAAAAAAAAAAAAACCCACAAAAAAACCCACCGATACTAAACCCCTGTTTTAGGAGAGATGCTATTTGAATTCCAATTTGGCACCACGAATCTCTCTCTCTCTCTCTCTCTCTGCCGGAAGAGATATAAAAAAAAATGGCAAAGAAACAAAAACATGAATTGTGAACACCATGCAAAAATGGGTGCAAAAGAAGACGACCACTCCCCCCCTACCCCCCCCCCAAAACAAAAAAAAACAACAACAAACAAACGAAACAAAACAAACAACAACAACAACAAAAAACTTAGCCTTACGATAGCGAACAAAAAAGATGGAGGACGAGGCAGAGCAAGCGACCTGTGACCTCCAGGATCATGCTAACGACAGAAAGGATGGTGAATGTCTGTATCTTCTCCCCCCCCCTCCCCCCCCCCCCCCCCACCACCACACACATCCCCGAGACCAGAACAGCCCGACATACTGGTCACACAAAACTGGCATCATTCTGACAACATGCAAGTATTATTACAGTCATGTCCAGTGATGGATTCTTCTTCCCACACACAACCTGAGCTAGTGTATGACAGTAAGTTTGTACCGTAACACTAACACACAACACACTGACAGCATCATTCTATCAGAAGAGGGACTGCCCGTTGATGTCAGGACTGGTTCGTTCTTCCGTGGAAACACCACCAGTTACCAAAGACATGGCAGCAACGTGATGCGACAAAACATACAGTTGGTTTTATACACGTGCTATGCTATGCATATATATATATATATATATCTATATATATATATGGATGCACTTTCACACAAACATAATGTGCGCACACACACGAGCGTGGGCCTATACACTTTCTGCACAATTTAAATGTCTGATTTAGGGGCTTTTTTTTCGCTCCCCCATAAATGCTGTACTCTCTTTAAGTATTTGTACATACACATGAATATGCGTGATGCTCTCTCTTTCTCTCTATCTTTGCAAACATTTTAATGCCTCTCTGAAGGGTTTTTCCCCCCAAAGCAAGGCTGTAATCTCCTGTCATTTTTGTACATACACATGAATATGCTCTCTCTCTCTTTCTCTCCACACACACACACACAGTACGTCTCTCCAGCACTGGCAAATCACAACCTTCAACGAGTAACACACTCCACACTGGGCACACACACACACACACACACACACGACCCATGTAGTTCCAAGTGCAGCGCTGACTGTCAACCCCGAATGCTGCCCAGGCGGCTGACGCGGCAGGCAACAGTTACGTCCCTTGCTCAGCAAGCTGTCAGCTGCCACGCCCTTCACAACACTGGTGGCTCCAACACGTCTTCTCCTTCCATCGTAACACCACCATACTGTATTGGCACACAACGCTCTAAAGATCTGGCATTTTAGCAACTTCACTCCCCCCCACCCCCCCTTTCATCCCTAACATCTCAGCATTGTTGTTGATGTTGTTATTGTTCGTCCTTCGCGGGCGAAGATGACTACGACTTCCGCTATCACTGGGTGATGGTGTGTGTGTGTGTGTGTGTGTGTGTGTGCGTGCATGCGTGTGCGTGTGTGTGTGTGTGTGTGTGTGTGAAGCTGACCTCACTCAAGGAAGACGCGCTTGTGTCCACGTACACTCAGCGATCAATTTTCTATTTCATCAAAAAGACTTCTCACCTAAAATTCACATGACAAAAAAAAAAAAAAAAAGTTTAAGAAAAAAAGTATTTCTTGACTGTCCATTTCTATACAGACTTGTAATTTCATACAGGCTGTTCATTTTGTACACACTGTTCATATTTATACAAAGGCCACCGCACATAAATTTTACTTTTTTTCATGGTTCATGCATCATACACGCACAAGACAACCATGGAAGTTTTGGTATAGTATCCATACAAACACACACACAAAATTAAGTTAGTGGAACTTTATACAACAGAGTCGCAGTTCTAAAGTCACCTCACAAGAGAAAAAAATGGTAACCATCCAAATAAACCAAAAGGGATTAAGAAAAAAAAAAAAGGACTTGGACAATAAATAACGAAATATGACTGTGAGCGAACAATTCATTTGGCTTCCATTGCACGTAGATGTGGCCAATCATAGAAAAAAAAAGAACTGGCCTGTAACAAACAACTAGACAATGACCAGAACTTGTGTCGCCCATCAATCAACACACGGCCAAAAATGGCCCACTTGAAAAATGCAATGCAGTTTGGAGGGATGGGGGGTGGGTGGTGGTGGTGTGTTCGTTTTCGAATCATCGAACACGTCAAAAAAACTTCACACAGTTTTGGACTTTCTCTTCATGTGTGGCTTTTGTTGTTGCTCGACGATTTCCACGAACTGACAACCCAAATCATCAACAATACACATGAAATTCTCACCCAACATGACATGACAAGAAGTATTCATTCATCAACATACTGGTTTTTCACCCAGCACACACACACACACAACACAACACACACACACACACACACACACCTGCATGCGTACAGTCACGGGGGTGTAGTAGTATGCCGATAAGACCAGAACGACTGATCTTTTTTTTTTTTTTAATTCTCAACTTGACATTGGAAAAAAATATTCTTACCAAAAATAGCCTCCACAGTCTCAACTCTTTACAAGAAAAAGACAATGCACTTTTGTTTTGCAGAGAAAACAAAACAAAACAAAAAAAATTCTTAAAAAAAAAAATCGTCCAAAAATTCCAGTAGAGAAATAGACTCTCAAGGCCAGACCGGGGAACGGAGAGAGAGCTGCAAGAAGAAGATTCAGATTCAGGGCTGGTTAGTTCACCAACATGGAGACAATAGTTCACCTGGTGGTTGGTTGTATAGGACCAGAGAACAGCATGGTATCCAAAAAGTGTGTGTCTGGGGGGGGATACACTTAGATGAAGAACAGAAGATCAAGACAAAGTAAGACATACATGGTATACATGCAGTAAGAGAAGATGGGGAAGGGGGGGGGGGGGGGAGGGAAGGGGGAGGGGGAAGAGGGAAAGGAATTGCTTGATGGTGGGAAAGAGAAAAAATGAGGGAGTTAGGACTTGTCTGTGTGGACAGCTGTGTTCACACAGGTTGATTACACGGCACAGTTGTGTCACACAGATCGTGTACATACACACCAACGATCAAACTGTACAGTTGTCACAAAGATCGTGTATACACACACACACACACTGAACAAACTGTACAGTTGTGTCACACAGGTCGTGTACACACACACTGATCAAACTGTACAGATGTGTCACACAGGTCGTGTATACACGCTAAACAAATTGCAGTTGTGCCACATAAAACGTGTACACACACACTGAACAAACTGTACAGTTGTGTCATACAATTCGTGTACACACACACACTGAACAGTTGTGACATACAAATCGTGTAACACACTGTTTATGTTACGGTTGTGTCACACAATTCGTGTACACACACCCTGATCAAATTACAGTTGCGTCGTACAAGCTGTGCGTATACACATACACACTGCACAGACTGTACAGGCGTGTCACACACAGATCTGTACGGTTGTGTTTCACAGGTCCAAAAGATAGGCCACTGATATCCATAGCACTACTAAGGTTCAACCAAACACCGCCCCTGGTTTGGGGCGTCTTCGATCACTGGTTTCTTCCAAAACATGGCCACTGTGTGCACGACACATGGAACTTACGGAAAACGGTGCATCGTGATAGTATGAACAGTACAGTAAAAAAAAAAAAAAAAAAAAGTTATACGACATTGCAAAGACAGTGCATCATGTTAGCATAGACAGTATAGTTAGTGTATGACAATATACAGGCTGCATAGTATGACCAGTATATATAGAGAGAGAGAGAGAGAGAGAGAGAGAGAGTATACCGACAGGTAGACTAGATAGTACAGCGTACGACAGAACAAAGAACAGTGACACAGTGCAGGATACTTGATTAGGGAATATAATCATCCAGTCCTTCCCAATAATATTTCAACAGATTGCCTCTCTTTTTTTTTTTCCTCGAACTAAAATACTTTTTTTTTTCTTTTGTGCAAAAGAACATATCATCCAGACCTTCCAATAATATTATAATAGACTGCTTCTCTTTTACTAAACCAAAATACCCCAACTTTTATTCATTCATTTATCTTTTTTTTTTTTTGCATAAGAAAAAAGATATACTTTCATCCAATGTATATTCATTTATTTATTTATTTCATTTTACTTTATCTTTTTTTTTTTTTTTTTTTTTTGGCAAAAGAAAAAAGATATACTTTCATCCAACGTAGAACTGTTTCAAAACTCAAGGGAAGTTCTGTTTCGGTTACTGTCTTTGGATGTTCGTTAGGATTTCAGTAATTCAGCCCAACTCCCTGATACGTCTTGCAGGTCGTGTGTGTCCTCTTCTTGAACGTCGGTGGGCCAAAGAGCTGCACCTTGACTTAGCTGTAGAGAAAATGGGCCCTCATGGAGATGCATGTTTTCAATTCACAAGTCTAGACAGCCAGCCACACTCCGCTCTCAGACCTGGGCTGTGGCTGTTGTGTGTGTCCACGTTTGAACGCTAGCCTGAACCATCCTTAACCTTAGTACGTCATCTTCTGCGAGCGCATACGCTTCTGATATGAGATTGTGTGAACAGAATCGTCATAGTGGAAAGACGTGGAGTTGAAGAACGACAACTCATGCAGGTGCATGAAAGACATGCAGCAGAAGAACGACAACTCTTGTATGTGCACAAAAGACGTGCAACTGAAGAACGACAACTCTAGTAGGCGCACGAAAGACCTGCAGCTGAAGAACGACAACTCTTGTAGGCGCACGAAAGACGTGCAGCAGAAGAACGACAACTCTTGTAGGGGCATGAAAGACCTGCAGCTGAAGAACGACAACTCTAGTATGCCCACGAAAGACCTGCAAGCTGAAGAACGACAACTCATGCAGGTGCACGAAAAGACCTGCAGCTGAAGAACGACAACTCTTGTAGGTGTACGAAAGACCTGCAGCCGAAGAACGACAACTCATGCAGGTGCACGAAAGACGTGGAGTTGAAGAACGACAACTCGTGCAGGTTGCATGCAACCAAAGTTGAGGCACAAAGGAGGTTTGCTGCACTAGGTGTTCCGCCCTTGGGGGGAACAGGGGAAACAACAAATCATAATTTCTTAAAAGCTTTTCAACTGCGGCCTCAATACTATCTGAAGCTGTCAGGAGTAGAACAGCCTCAGGAAAGCCTGGCATGGAAGCTGTTCAACGCATCGGTGACTTAACCATGTTTTTGCACCTCTCATATTCACTGGCAAAGGGTAAGAATATACAGTGAGTTTCCATACATACAATTTCAACATTTCACAAATGGAAATAGTACGGGAACACTATGATTAAACTTGGGACAGAAGAAAAGAAAAATCAGAAAGAAAGAGAGGAGAGAAAAAAAAATCAGAAACACATACACACACAGACGAAGAATATTATGGATAGCTGCCAGCCATTTCCTATGGAAAAAAAACAACAACAACAACATGACATATCATTACATATTGATGGTACCTTCAAGTATCAATAAATAATTTTTAATAAATACGCAGACGTTATGATTACATACTCTTAACTGGCTCGGAGGTCAAACCGATGTTGTTGTTGTTACAAAGGAGCCAATAATGGTGATGGTGATTAGTATTAATGAGAGCCAATAATGGTGATGGTGATTAGTATTAATGAGAGCCAATAATGGTGATGGTGATTAGCATTAATGACTGAACAGGAGTGCAGACATAAAAAGGAAAAAAAAATGGTGTGGGTGTTTTCTTAGTCAGGAAATACAGAAAACGACCTCGTGTGCTGGTCTGTCCCAGGGATGGGTTCCAAAGAAAGGAGGAAAAGGGTTTTAATCAATCAAGCACCGCCATCCAGTTTGCATAGTTATAGAAATGAGTGCAACCACCAAACCCATAGCTGAACGTGTGCGTGTGTGTTTGTGTGTGTGTGTGTGTGTGTGTGAGCGCATGCGCGTATGCATGCATGTGTCTATGTCATAGTGTACGAGTACGTGTGTGTGTGTGTGTGCGTGCGTGTGTATGAAGAGAGAGAGAGAGAGAGAGAGAGAGAGAGAGAATGTGTGCGCAAGAACACAGTAAATAGTCTTAGACTTTGTGATAATGTAGACTCTACAGCCTTCAAACGTGTGAGTTAACCAGCATTTCTCTCTCTCTCTCTCTCTCTCTCGCTCTCTCTCTCTCTCTCTCTCATCAATTCTTCCCTTCATCACTACCTATTCCTAAAACACACAGGTCCTGACCTAGACCCGCCACAACACACGCAATTCCATGACAGTGAGCTCAGCAGGCCGACCCTCACCTCCCTGTATGAGGGCTGAGAGACACGTGGCGACGACGGAGGGAGGGAAGGGGGGGTAGGGATGGTGTACACGGAGAGAGCAGAACAGGAGCTGGAGGGAGGGGGGGAAGGGGGTGACCTGTCTAACAGACCTTCGACACCAAGAGAACAACCCCAGTCAGGGCTGCTACCAAGTTCACCTTTACACCAGGCGGCTCAGGACGATGGAAGCGGCGCAACCTTGTGGTGACACAGAGCACGCGTGGACTACCCGGACTGTGAAATCATCAGAGAGGCAGAAAGCCACGTCTCCACCCCGCCTTCCACTTCTGTCTTGCCCAGCAAAGGGCGTGGTCCATAGCGCAGGCAGTGACGGATCAGATCACCCACCATCGTCATCCGGCAGGCAGGCATCTCCCCTCCACTCCACTCCGCTGGAGGAGCTGAGAGTTCAGACCCACACCCCGCTCTGGTTGGAGGTGGCGAAGGCGGCCAGGAGGGCGGGTCCCGGGAGAGGGTTGTCCGCCGCCCCTTCGCTGTGGAACCCCCCCGCGTTCAGCCCGCGTGGGGACAGGCTGTCCTCCAGGATCCTGCGCAGCACTGTCGACAAGAGTGAGGGGTTACAGGGTGACTTGATGGAATTGGTGTGGTGTGGTGTGGTGTGTGTGTGTGGTGTGGTGTGTGTGTACACACACGTGTGTGTGTGTGTGTGTGGTGTGGTGTGGTGTGGTGTTGTGTGGTGTAATGTGTGGTGTGGTGTAGTGTGTGTGTGTGTGTGTGTGTGTGTGTGTGTGCGCGCGTGTGTGCGTGTGTGCATGCATGCGTGCGTGCGTGTGTGTGTGTGTGATTGTGTGCGTGTGCGTGCGTACATGCGTGCGTGCATGTGTGTGTGTGTGTGTGTGTGTGTGTGTGTGTGTGTGTTTCTGAAAGGAAATCTTAAATGAGGCAGTGAACATAAACAGTAAATTAAAGAACAAGTAGGGTAACTCTTGCTCCCTTGTTTCTTCTGTGTGCTTTCTTTCCCTTTTGTTATTTCTTGGCAGGCCATTGAGCGTCGTAAGCAGCATTCATATGGGCGTATATTTATTTCATCGAGGGAACAAGAGTTACCCTACATGTTCTTATTTGTTTCTGACTAGAAGAGGTTTGACAGCAGACAAACAAATGCCTTACTCCCCACATGGCGTGGACAACGCCTTGGATAGTTAGGAAGCTAAAACAAAAAGGAGAGAGGAGAGCTAAAACAAAAAAGAAAGTGGAAAAGGAGGGTAAGTTCTTATCCGTGTATGGTTCAATACTCAACTCCTCCGCAGTGATCCCCCCCCCCCCTCCCTAAATGGCCGACTTCCTATACATATGACTTGGATCATCAGTTTCCATCCTGTCCCCAGAACGTATTGTAACTGTCGAAAAAACTTCCCCTCAAACCTACCCGTCCAAACGAATGCCAAAAATGATGGAAAAGGAGAGGACAGAGATCATTAAAGTTCCAGAATAATGGATCTCAAAGAGATGTCTGCCGACATGAACATCTCCTGGAGGAATGGAAAGGCAAGCCTTCCGAACAAAGCGGACTTGAGCCATGACATACAAGATGAAACGACTTCCATGTGTAACAGGTCCCCAAACTTTCTGATTTTTTTTTTTAAAAGCTTGACACAGAACGGAGAAAGAATCAGGGGAAGGGGAAGAAGGGGAACTTCCATGAGGGTGCCTGCCTGGGCTAGGGATTTCATCCCTTCTGTTTAACAATCGAACACTTTCCGATTAAAAGGAACCTACTTCCTACACAAACACAGTCATCAGAGGGGAATCCTGAAGTCGATCCTGGGAGGACCATCAGCCGGAGACGATCGTCCTAGCGGTGACAGAAGAAGAGAGAGAGAGAGAGAGAGAGAGAGAGAGGAGAGAGAGAGAGAGAGATGTCTTCCCACAGGGGAAGTTTTTCAACAGAAACGGCACTGTTAACACACTGTGTAATAAATCCGCGAAACATGAACAACCGAATCGCAAGTGTCCAAAAGGAACAAGGCTTCAAATGGGCGACTTTCCAGAATAAGCCTGGTGGTCAAATGTTCCTTCTCTCTTTTTTTCTGTTAGCATCCCAGTTGTTAAGGGCATTGTTAAAGGAATAAGTGAAAGCTTCCCTGAAGATCAACATTGTCGAAAAGAGGTGGGTATATCAAGCCATATTGTATCAATGAACGGCGTATGGCCCGAGCAGACCTGTTTGCTATATCGGATGTCTAAACTGTTTTTGCGGGTGAACCACACTCATTGGAGGACTGCGGGCGGGCGGGCTGGGCGTGTTCCCACGCTGAGGAAAGGAGAGGAACTGATCGTGCAAGTCTGGTGACGCAGGAAAATGGCTGTGTAAGGGACGTCACTTTGGAGGAGTCGAGTACTGAGCCATATGAGGGAAAAAACTTAACTCCCTTCTCTCTTTTTGTACTCCCAGTTCTTATAGAACAGGGAGTACTTTGCAATGGGAATGAAGAAATGCTGTCTGTGTGTCTGTCTGTGGTCAAAATGTGGGCCAATCTTTCTGAAAATTTGTAGGTATGTTCATTTTGGCCAATTGGGTCAGGGATGATGCCCGACGTTTTATTTTACCAGAATAGCCGTTACTAACAGCTATGAGTAATAATTTTTAAAAAAATCCAATCCAATAAGGGAAACAACCACCGCGCTGTCGACTTTTTTCTTCCACTAACTGGAAACTGTCTCCCTTCTTGCAATAACGGTTTACAATTTTATGTGTAACCCAACTTTGTAAGCTCCTCGGTAGTATAGTGGTTAGTGTCCCTGCCCTTCACGTGGGAGACCAGAGTTCAATTCCACACCGGGGAGAGCAACATTTTTCTTTTCTTTTCTCTTATATACAAAATTTCACCACCGAAAATAGTTGAGATTTACGTCCTCATAGCGAAAGCTTTTAGGGACATGTCTTTCATTCACGGTAGTCTTTAAAACACCACCAAACTTGGAGTGCGTTTATATGCTTTGCATCTTGTTTCTTTTAGCATCCTACCTGTTATGGGCATTGTCCACGACAGATTGGAATAAGGCATTTTTGGACAGGTAAGTATGTAGAAAGTGTCAACAATAAACAAGTAGGGTAACTCTTTGCTCCCATGGTGAAATAAACACACACCCATCACTGCAAACGAATGCTGCCTGCCACACGCCTAGCAGAAATGACAACACAGAGCACACAGAACAAACAGGGAGACATCCCCCATGTAGAAAGTGTGTTTACAGCATGATTCGGTGACAATGAGCAAGGGAAAGCGAGCCACAGAGACAGAGAGAGAGAGAGAGGGGGGGGGGGGGGGGGAGAGGGAGAGAGGGAGGGGAGAAACAGAGAGAGTGAGGGTGGGAGAGAGAAAGAGAGAGAGAGACAGAGACAGAGACAGAGACAGAGACAGACAGACAGACACACAGACACAGACACAGACTGACAAAGGCAAAGAGAGAAGCAGTGACGAACACGGTCAAAGAACTAACTGATAAAAAAAGCACGTAGAAGAAAACCAGACCAAAAGCGACAAAACATCCACGACAGTGACTACACACCTCCCCCCAACTCACCATTCTGACTGTCGCTGGCCTTCACCCCCACCTCCGACACAGCCTGGCCGGCCAGCCCCTTGAGGTTCTCCTCCTTCAGATCGGCCTCCAGCCCCCCAACGACCTCCTCCTTCTCCTTCAGGGCCTCCTCCAGGGAAGCCAGCTCGCTCTCCACCTGGGCCTGGGACGCCTGGTTCTCCACCGAGGTCTCCTGAAGCTGGGAGGCCTGGGTCTGCAGTTGGTCGATCTCTTCCTGGGCTCGGCTCTCCTCTGCCCGCGCCTCGCTCTCTTCCTGCTCCAGGCGTGCCTTCTCCTGGGCGAGGCTGTCCTCCTCCTGCTGGAGCTCCTGCAGGAGCCGGCTCTCCTGGCTCCTCACCTCGTCCAGCTGGGCCTCCTGGTCGAGGATCGTGGCTTTGCAGGAGGCCACCTGAAGCGTGAGGTCGATCTCCGTTTTCTTCTCCTCCTCCGCGGCCGTCTCCCAGTTCACCTTGTCCAGCTCGTGGAGCTGAGGCTCCAGCTCTCGCTGGCGGTTCTCCTGCAGGAGCAGCTCTTCCATGATGACATGCAGGTTCTCCTCGTACTCCATCTCCTTCTCCTCCAGGTTGGAGATTTCTGTGTGTGTGTGTGTGGATTTTTGTCAAAAGAAAAAAGTCTTCGTTGGTGAGTTTATACAATGAAGTGGAGAGAGAGGAGAGAGAGAAGAGAGAGAGAGAGGATTTATTGCTCAAGAGCTGTCCAGCCCTTTTAGATAAGGGGGGATAATCATGTATAACTAAATGTTATATCATAAATTATCTCAAATCACCTTTATCAAAAAATTATACACCCACACACACGCATGGAAGGAATATACACATATATGCACATGCAAATGCATAAACACGTGCGCGTGCGCACACGCGTACTTACACACGCACAAAAAGAGAGAAAGTGAGAGAGAGAGAGAGAGAGAGAGAGAGGGGATTCCTTTCATCCATTCTGGGAGGTTTCATGATTAATCAGAGTAAGCATGTCGACAGTGAAACTTCGTGACACACATTGACACAATCACGACAATTTATCAACATCACATGGTACAGCTAGCAGAGCTAAAGCCTATTTTACAAAATCACATGTAGCTTGATCCAGCATTCAGGATTCATCCCTAAAACCGTGATGGCGCTGGGAAAACTTCTTCGTTGTTGAAAAGAGAACTCTTGTACGGGCTCATGACAATGAGGATACTTATAAGATCAATGAATGCTTACATATCCTTTCTTTCGTTAATGAAAACTTATCATTAAAGTTTCTAATGCAGTAACTGCCACAAGCACCCTTTGTCTGGACACATGTGCACGTGAGTGTATAGAGACAGATATTATACATATACTGATATACGTGATATAAAAAGAAACACAGGGCATGAAAAAGAGACATCTAACATAACATGGACGTGCAAACACAGATACAGACACAGACAAACACAGACACACACACGTACACGTACACGTACACACACTCTCTCTCTCTCTCACTCACACACACAAACAAACAAACGCACGCGCGCGCGCACACACACACACACACACTACACACCACTGCAACCACCCACTTACACACACACACACACACACACACACACACACACACACACACACTAACACACCCACTCACCTGTATTGACCAGACTGATCTGAGATTCCTGAGTCTTGAGGCGCTGCTGCTGCATGTTGACCAGCCTCAACAGCTTGGCGTGCTCCCCTTCCAGATGACCCCCTGACCCTGACCCCATCCCTGACCCCAGACCCTCCTCCAGCCGGTACTCCAGGCTGTCCAAAGGAGCCTCGTTGTGGTTCCAGTCTTTGTGGGAGGACCCCGGAAAGTTGTGGTCCAGATCGTACTCCTCAATCTGCAGACCACCCTGGGAGGACACAGGGTCAGGGACCGTTGACGTTGCGTCCAAAGTCTTGTGGGGAGCTGGGAGCGACGAGGACTGGGGCTGGGAGTGAGGAGGGTGATCAGGAAGGGGCTTGGTGGGGGAACTTGGGAGGTGAGTTGTTTTAACCTGCGGTTCTCGTGCCAGCCCGAGAGAATTCGGGTGTGGGTGGTTAGGTCCTGCTTGCGGGTGTGCACCAGAGAACGCCGAAGAAGGCTGTGAGAGAGAGTCTGGGCTGGGCAGAGGCAGCGTGCTTGGCTGAAGCTCCAGACGTGACTGAGGTTGAGGCTGCGGACGACCGAACCTTCAGGCGCCGTGGAACACTTAGGAGGCGAGGCAGCACGCGAGCGGAGGTTCTTGGGCGGCTGGAAGGCTGAGGGTCTGCTGGCGTCGCCCAACTGACGATGACTCAACACCGAGGACAACGCCGAGGACGCGAGGTCTATAGAACCACCCTGCTGCTCGCCTCCATGGGAAGGTGAAGGGCAGCGGTGATGAGGATGATCCGACGACGATGACGACGATGATAACGCTGTGGACTGGGTGTTCCCACTCCCTCCGATCCCCTTCACCTGCCTGACCTGGGTGGAGGAGTGAAGCGGGTGGTGGTGGGAGTGAGGATGAGGATGAGGATGGTGATGGTGAAGAGGCACACCTGACCTCAGCCTCAGGTCCCCGTCAGGCACGGGGCCTTGCTGGGTCTTGCGCAGCTTGCTGGTGGGCATGGCAGCGCTCATCCAGGCCGGCCCCTCCACCGGCTGGTTGTGGGCGCCGCTGAACGTCAGCGACCGCTTCACGCTGGGCTCCGCGCCCTGGATCTGCGGCGACATGATCCTGTGCAGGGACACCGACTTCTCCATCCCCCTCCGGACCAGTCTCTCTTGGCTGCCCGCGGCGGCGGACACTCTCCGGTCGGAGTCGGCCTGGCACAGGATGAAGCGCACCTCGGCCGCGTACTCCCCCCACTTGTGCAGCACCTGCAGCGGGCACTCGGCCGGCGTGAGGGGCCGCTCGTTGTCCCGCCATTTCTCGATGAGGGTGAAGCGGCCCGTGCGGCCCAGGGCGTGGGCCAGAGCGATGACCACGTCCTGGCAGGTGGTGTCCCAGGTGGCGCCGCACACCACGCGCTGGATGCCGTCCACGTACACTTTGACCTCCATGCTGTACAGATATGGATCGTCCTCCGACTTGTCTGCTACAAGAGTTTAGGGTTTTCCTACGCATCGGGCATAGCTTGTGGTGGTGGTGGTGGGTGAGTAGTGAGGTTGAAACAATCACACACCTCTGCAACGTGGGTGTCTGGCTCCGCTGAGAGTCTCCTCAATGTGGGGTCTGCAAACACACACAGGATCAGATTGAGTTGTGCTGTCTGAAAATGTCGAACATTGTCCATAGAGTGGACGGTCCATTGTCCAAAGTTACCCACCTAATGCTGGTATAGGCATACGTGCAAACATATGTGCATATGTGATAGGAGATAGACATATCACACACACACACACACACACCACACCACACGCACACACCAACAACACACACACGTGCGCACGTGTTAGCTATTCAGCATTCTGAAAAACAAACAAACAAAAAACGACAAAGCCTGAATTTTCACTGAGTTGATATCCACCCATTGACTGCTGTACTGGCTCTGCGGTAGGTTACTGAACTTTTCAAACGCACTTGTCCGTGGAGTCAACTGTCAAAGTCAGGTTCCTGAACTTTTCAAATGCACTTGTGCATGGACTCTACTGTCAGTGACTGAACTTTTCAAACGCACTTGCGTGTGGACTCTACTGTCAAAGTCAGTGACTGAACTTTTCAAACGCACTTGCGCGTGGACTCTACTGTCAAAGTCAGTGACTGAACTTTTCAAACGTGCTTGCGCGTGGACGCAACTATCAAAGTCAACTTTT
>CM065737.1:55972228-55977228 GCA_033310375.1 Conus canariensis
AGTCGGAATTAGTTGATCTCTCTCTCTCTCTCTCTCTCTCTCTCTCTCTCTCTCTCTCTCTCTCTCTCTCTCCCCAACAGTACTAGATTCAGTTTCTGGAGAACATTTCATAATACACATCCTCTCCCAACTTTGGGCCTATACGTTTATGGACATGAACAGGCACTTCAAGTTTATTACCCCAAAAAATTTAGACTAAGAATTTGGGCGTGATGTTATAAATCTAAAATGCATTACTACCAGCATGTGGGGGACTACCGCAGTCCATCATGAAAACAGAACTAACTATTCCTATCGCCTGCTCAGAGGGCTTTCGTCCGCTGATTCGGACTCACCAGTGACACAGCCGACTGCATCGGTGTGCCCTTGGCATCGAATAGAGATGTAGAACAATGGCTAATTCTGAGTTATTCTCACCACCAAGGGTTCAGACGCAGAATCCAATGGCACCCTAAAGCAGCCAGCAAAGAAGGGTAGAATAGTAACACGAAAACAAAGCGCTGTAAGGAAATAAGTGGCTGAAAAAACTAAAATCATTATGTCAAAGCTGTTGAATGTTGGGGAACTCTTTGAGCCAATGCTTGAGACTTTATTTAAGAAGACAAGGGAGGTGAAAGAAGATCAACAACGAAGATCTATGGAAGCAAGCAGGACAGGATCCAGTTGTCAAGCAGATTCTGCGGAGGAAGTGGGGCTGGATTGGACACACTCTCAGGAAGCCAGCATCCAGCACCACACGCCAAGCCCTGACATGGAACCCGCTACAGGGGAAAAGGGAGAGAGGCCGACCTCGCAGCAGCTGGAGGCGAGACACTGAAGTAGAGATGAAGAGGCAGGGGACCAACAGGACAGGCATTCAGCAAGCAGCCCAGAACCGAGTGCGATGGCGGAATGTTGTCGATGGCCTATGCTCACCTTGAGTTATGGGCCTAAGTAAGTAAGTACATGGGGGTCAAAAGGTGTCAACAGCCAGAGTGGTCAGCTCCACTGCTTAATAACAACCCAAACATTGTCAGTCACGTAAGTGTTGACAGCAGAGAAGAACTGCGCAGAACAGCCTTTACTTGGATCTCCTAAGAGATGCAGTCTCCCACTGATTGACCGAAAAATCTCTCTCTCTCTCTCTCTCTCTCTCTCCCTCCCTCTCTCTCCCCTCCCCTCCCCCCCCCCCCCCCACCACTGATGTCTGATCCAGTTGTATAAAAGTTACCCCACCCCGAGGAGACTGTTTAGGTTTGGTTAAAGCGATCGATGGAAAACAATTGTCAAATCTGTTTCTGTCTGTCCTGTTGTCTGTCCTATTGTCTGTCTGTCTGTCGTCTGTCTGTCTGTCTGTCTCTCTCTCTCTCTCTCTCTCTCTCTGGGCCGGACCACTGCCCCTGAGTTTCTGCACATCATGATATATGGTAGACCTAGTTTACAGTAAGCTCAGTGTACAAATGACAGCTATCTCTATATAAGTCCTCTTGCCAGCATCAATCCCACCGAGGGGAGACTGGTGGAAGGAACTCTTGTGTCCCCCTCCTTGGTGTAGGCATGCAACTAGCAGGGCTCTCCACGGGGGGGAGGGGATGGGGGGGGGGGGCGGGGGGGAGAGGGGGGAGGTCACAGACGCTCCACCTGGGTCAAGCGGACCCCGATGGTTCTGCATCGACACTGGTTGGGTTCGCTCCCCGGGCACACACGCTCTCTAACCGGCTAACCGGCTTACAGGACGCGGGAACACATCTCGGGAAAATGAAAACATAACACGATTGGAGCTGATTATTGAGGAAAAGGAGGAATGGAGGAGAGTCACAGATGGGGGGGAGGAGGATAGGAGGAGAGAGGGGGGGGGGAGAGTGCGGGGAGAGAGAGAGAGAGGAGAGAGAGAGAGAGACAGGAGAAGAGATACAAAGTCACACACAAAACACCCCCCCCCACCACACCACACCACGGGGGGGGGGGGGGGAGAGAGAGAGAGAGAGAGAGAGAGAGAGAGAGAGAGATACAAAGTCTCACACAACACACACACACACACACACACACACACACACACACACACACACACACAGATGGAAGGAGGGAGAGAGAGAGAGAGAGAGAGAGGAGAGAGAGAGAGAGAGAGAGAGAGAGTACAAATTCAGATACAGAGAGAGAGAGACAGAGACAGACAGACAGACAGACAGACAGACAGAGAGATTCCCTCGACAGTGGTTTACTCCAACAGACACCCTCAGCTGACACACCAGCCAACAGGGATCTCTTTGCACTGCGAATGACCAACAAAAAGTTCTTACACACACACACACACACACACACACACACACACACACACGTACACACACACACGCACGCACGCACGCACACACACACCACCACACACCGCACACACACAACACACACCACACGCACACACACGCACCCGCACGCACGCACGCACGCACGCACACCACACACACACGACCCCAAAGAGAACATCTAAAGACACCCCACACCCCACCCCCTCTTTCCCCAGCCCGCCCCCTCCACCTTGACTCCATCTCTCTCCATTTCCCAACTACATGGGAGAGACTGGGGAAGGGGGGGGGGGGGGAGTGCTGAGGGGGAGAGAGAGGGGTGTCTCACTGAAATGTCCCGCCTTGGCTTAAGGCTGTGTCAGGCCAACTGACATAGGATACAACACCAAGGCTACATCAACATGTTGTTAGGCTGTGTCAGGCCAATTGACATAGGATACAACACCAAGGCTACATCAAAATTGTTGTTATGCTGTGTCAGGCCAATTGACATAGGCTACAACACCAAGGCTACATCAAAATGTTGTTATGCTGTGTCAGGCCAACTGACATAGGCTACAACACCAAGGCTACATCAACATGTTGTTATGCTGTGTCAGGCCAACTGACATAGGCTACAACACCAAGGCTACATCAACATGTTGTTATGCTGTGTCAGGCCAATTGACATAGGCTACAACACCAAGGCTACATCAAAATGTTGTTAGGCTGTGTCAGGCCAACTGACATAGGCTACAACACCAAGGCTACATCAAAATGTTGTTATGCTGTGTCAGGCCAACTGACATAGGCTACAACACCAAGGCTACATCAACATGTTGTTATGCTGTCTCAGGCCAATTGACATAGGATACAACACCAAGGTTACACATTGATTATCTCGTCTCCACCCAACTACATAAGGGAAACAGAACCAAGGCTACTAAATGTTTGTTAAGGCTGTGTCAGGCCAACTGACATAGGATACAACACCAAGGCTACATCAAAATGTTGTTATGCTGTGTCAGGCCAACTGACATAGGCTACAACACCAAGGCTACATCAAAATGTTGTTATGCTGTGTCAGGCCAACTGACATAGGCTACAACACCAAGGCTACATCAACATGTTGTTATGCTGTGTCAGGCCAACTGACATAGGCTACAACACCAAGGCTACATCAAAATGTTGTTAGCTGTGTCAGGCCAATCTGACATAGGCTACAACACCAAGGCTACATCAAAATGTTGTTAGCTGTGTCAGGCCAACTGACATAGGCTACAACACCAAGGCTACATCAAAATGTTTATGCTGTGTCAGGCCAATGACATAGGTACAACACCAAGGCTTTCATCAAAATGTTGTTATGCTGTGTCAGGCCAATTGACATAGGATACAACACCAAGGCTACATCAAAATGTTGTTATACTCTGCATAGTTATGCGGGATTGTCTTCAGTTGCGACAAGCTCCTAGCATAACATTATCAGTCTCCAAAATCCCCCTAAGTCGGAGTGTGGCTGCCCATGTGGCGAGGGTAATCAAAAACGGTCACACACGTCATGTTCTCATCCCCAGCTGATGCATTTGTACCATAGTGTTCCAAGTACTTCGGCTGTTTGGATGATCCCTGGGGTCTTTTAGCCAGGGTACGACGACGACAACAACAACAACAACTGAAATGTCAAATTTGATTTCTTGACAACGAAGGGCTGTGTGTTTTTACCTCTTCCCTAATACCACTTGCGAAAGCTAACCACCACCACCACCACCACCACCACTGGTTTTGTCTCCACCTCACCCGTCTCATCGTCTTTCTATTGATTGATTCGACACACATGTCTTTAGTCTTAAAAACCTGCCAGGGAACAAAGCATGAGGTGAGGTCGCCACTACGCATGTTACACATCCTTAACCCTCTCTCTGCCGTCACGCACCTACACACACAGCACAGGCCATGGTGGAGCTTTGTTGTTTTTGTTTTTTTTCTTCCCCAATTCGATGAAAGACAACCTGGCAGCAAAAATGGAACAGTTCAGCCACCCGATGCCCTGCCTATAGAGAGGCCAAAACTATCATCCACAACCAATATCAAAGCCAGGGGAAGAGAAGGCTGGGTGCAGACAGCGCTGCTGATCCAAGCCATCGACTCCAGAGATACCAGCAAACGATCCTTTTCAGACTGAGAACTGGCCGCTGCCGACTGCTGAGCCACCTCAACTGAATTCAGACGAAGATGTCCGTGTGGCACTGGATCTCAGACCCCACCAGAACACATCCTCCAACACTGTCCAGCCCCATGATGTTCTCTACGGCGTCAAACCTGGCCAGAGGGTGCAGAACTGCAGACGCAGCTTTGGGGGCAGCCGTCAAGACCTTGAAAAGACTGTGGGATTCATCGTGGCGACAGGATTAAAGATCTGACGAAAAAAAAACAACACAAAAAAACAACAACAAAAAAAGAAAACAAATCGACCGCAGAAGAAGAAGATGAAAGACAACAGACAGAATTGCTCCCTTTAACAGCAACATGCCATCAGGAATATGTCCACATCCGATTCTAGAGAATTAAAAACAAACAAACAAACAAAAAACGGCTAAGAAGTTCACATGAACCTTCCGCCGGCGCGGTCTTTGATGAATTCAGCCGCTTTCGTTTCTACATCTTGCTAATAATGATAATGATAATGATACTACTATAAACTAACATACAAACTAACAATCTAACAACGTAGGCACTATG
>CM065737.1:55984728-56009728 GCA_033310375.1 Conus canariensis
TTGTTTGTATCTTGCCTGAAGAAGACCTAAGAGGTCGAAACGCGTCATGTTTTGTCTTGTGACTCGTTTGTCCACGTTTCTCTGGGCGGTTCACTAACATTTATTTAAGATTTGTTTAGATTTCCGCCTGCAGTTGTCTCACTTTGCAACTAGATCTGTTTTTCTGCAGATCTGCTGTCAACGTCCACTTCTCGCGTCCATGTAGGCTGGGTTTTTACATCATCCATGACTTGACAAGCTTAATCTCTATCATACATACAAAACATAGACGTATGAACAAGCATCCACTCAGGCAAATAGACAGACATGCATACAAATAATGCATGAACACAGACATGAACAATGCACACATGCATGCACATACACATGCATGTGGTGCGCGCGTGCACACACACACACCCACACATGCGTGCGCGCGCACACTCACACACACACACAGTACACACACACACACACTCATACACACTACACCGGCAACCTTCCCTGACACATTCCACCCTCTAGCGCCCACTTTCAATGTCTCCCATCCCCTACCCTCACCCAAAATCACCCCTTTACTTCTCATGCTTTTTTTTTTCCCTACAATTTTTTTTCTCTCACATAAATCGAAATATCTCCTGATTCAATATCAAAACAGATTAAACACAAAATGAGCACGGATGTTTGAGTCTGTCAGACCCATGTTCAACAGTAAACACATTCTGTCCAGTTCACAGGAGTCTCAGGATTCCTGTCCTTAGCTGAACTGGAGAGCGACAGTGACAGATCATCACAGTCCATTTTCCCACCACTAACATACTCCACACTGTCACTTCATATGTCACATCATTCCTCTGCTTCGGGCCACACCCATGACATGAAAGGTGTAAATCTCTCTCTCTCTCTCTCTCACACATACACACACACACACACACATACACACACACACACACACACACACACACACACACACACACACACACTTTGCTGAAACCAGTTCATCAGTACATCAAGACCCCTTGCTTTTAGGCTGTATGTTTTCATACTCGGTGATGTTTTCCTTGTGATTTCATTATTTAATAAATATTAACATACCTCTTTTTATGCATATAATGCAAAACACTTGTGACATGACTATCACGTGACAGCTTTGATTTCTATAGACAACACACACACACACACACACACACACACACACACACACACATATGCACACGCACACAAACACATATATCCGAAACTGGGTCAATAGACTTTTCAAATGCACACTAAAAAAAAAAAAAGTTCTAATTTATCAAAGATTGCAAAGCTTGGACATACCAATTCTAAGTCCCAACATTCAGGTGAAACCAAAATGTTCTAGAACTTATTCAACTTTTTTTCAACATTTTAAGAATTCACAATTCTTTTAATCTACTTGTGAGATTTTTTGTTTATAACATCTAGATTATTTTAATTTCTCTTCCAAAACTGTAAAGTTAAGATATGCTGAGATCAGTGCAAAGACAAACTGGTTTGCATTCAAAAGTGGATTTACACACACACACACACACACACACACACACTGACTGAAACCAATTTATTGTCAGATTAACTCAAGGTTGTACTGACAATACACACACACACACACACACACACACACACACACACACACACACACAAACACACACGCATTCATGCATGTATGCACGCACACACACACACACATATACACTTACACATGCATGCACACACATATGCATGAAACACACACACACACACACACACACACACACACACACACACACACATACACACACACACAACTACACTTTCCGGTGTTTCAATGGTTAGTAAACTTACTTTCCTGGTTAGGAAAGTACACACACACACACACAAACATACACACACTTGCGCATGTATGCATACATGCATGCATTAAACACACACACACACACACATACACACACACACACACACAGATTAGAAGCATAAGATTTCATTTGTTAGTATCTGACTAAATCATTGCTGGCATCTAGCATAATGATTCAGGCATGGACATAACGGTGGAGATGAAGAGCGGAAGAGGTGATTGTCGTCCGACATTTGTCAAGGCCGAACTGAACCCCTCAGTGGTTCCTAATAATATAGTTTTCTCAAGATCATCATCATCATCCATTGAGTGTCCACAATCATCAAGTTGATTATTCTGACACTTTTGGGGGCAGATGCAAAAAAAAAAAAAAAAAAAAAGTTATTGCAGGAGGCTAGAAGCTCTTGACCTGAATAGGTCAAGAGACTCTGATGTTACAGCAGCCTCTGTCAAGTTGTCGTTCCACTCCTGGCTGGTATGTGGCTGGAACGAGTTCAAGATGTTCAAGATTCACTATCACTGTCAGACTAATAAACGTAAAATGGTTTTTGGAAAAAGAATAACACATCTTTGGAATGATCTACCAACTGACATCAAGTTTGCACAATCTACTAACTCATTTAAAAATCTCCTTGATGCGGATCAAAAATTCACTAAATTGTTATTTGAATTTGATTAACAAACCAACATGCGCATACGCAACAAACCAATTCAGAATACTAAACAATTCATGGATGGGGATTCAAGAAAGGCCGCGAGGCCTAGGCTACGTATATCAGCCTGTCCCCTTACTACTACTACTACTACTACTACTACTACTAAGATGTGTGACCCGAAGCTGTCACTGTGAAATCAATGACGCCTGGTCTTGAACACTTGGGTGTATGAAATGTTTGAAAACAACAGACAGACACGTTCATTGCAGTAATTGACGGTGTTGGAAATAAGAAGTGATCTTACTTACGCAGAAGTTTACAGCGCAAACACATAACAACAAACTGGACGTCGATCAAAAGCAAAACACGTTCCGCTTCGAATAATACGCAAACAAATGACAAAAATACACAAGTGGCAACGTCAGTAATTGAACACATGAATAACATACCGGTGGAGAACTGAAACATCTCAGGACCATGTCCCATGTCGCAGTAGAAAACAAGAACCTGGATATGTCCACGACTGGCTTTTCCTTCAACTGAAATTTCTGAGCGAGAACATCTACTAGGAGAGTGTCATTGATGTCCGGAAAATGAGAATAATTCCAACTCAGCCACTTGTCCCAACGATCCGTCCCCGCCCAGTTGTCCTATCTGGGCTGTCACCCGAATTGACAGTCCGACGTCAGATCGTGTGGTCACACCTGTCGCCCTTGTGCAATGCTGTAAAGGTAAACTACGCGAATTTACTCAGCACTGATCCAATTGTTATTCTGTGCATCCTATCATTTTGCACTTTCACATGGATTACTTACGAAAACTGCGATATCTTACCTCGGAATTTTTTTCCTCCTAAACCCACGCACACATCGACCTCTGACACAATTATCTTGGTAGCAGACGACATTCGTGTCTCACTGTAAAAAAACAGAAATCAAAATAATTACATAGTCAAAACTCAAATGTAGATTGTTTTTACATAGAAACATAGAAATAAATTAGTAAGTTCATACCATTTTTGTTTTGTTCTTGGTTTCTTTCTTTCAACGAGGAAATATTATATTGAATTTGAAACCAAATCCCCGTTCCTTCTTTTTAATACCAAAGCCGGTGTCTTGTCCCAAACTATACCATGCATGGAGTGTCCCTCCAGATAGTGTGGTATAGCCCATACTGTGCGGGAAAGAGGGGGTGAACTAGCCCATGCTGTCCTAGGTGGGATAGTTTGGGCCTGTCCATGTTGACACCACAGTTCAAACTATCCACCAGCCAGACAGTCTGAGCGACTGAGCATGTCCCCTTTCCGTGATCCCCCTCAGTCGTCAAATGTCACATCTCATACTCCTCCATAGATATGAAACGGCAGATGATAAAATAGCTGAACACACAACAACGACCTTTCTGAAGTTAGATGAGTAACCTCTCCCTGGAAACAGTTACTGAAAGTACTGCTGACTTTCGAAATTAGCTTGCAGTGGACCAAGTTTTGGTTGACATTTTGTTTCAGTAAGGAATACAGTGAAAAATTATTTCAAGGCCTTCTTATATAAATAAATAAATAATATTTTCTTTCTCTCTTTCTTTCTTTTATTGAATAGTAAACACAACCAACACTGTAAAATGCAAATTTTCCGTTTATTCAAAACCTTTTTCAAGCTTTCTTTCTGTTGTTGTTGTTGTTGTTCTTCTTCTTCTTCTTCTTCTTCTGTCTCTCTCTCTGTGCCGTGATTTACCTGTCGGACTATCCAGCGACTTATAAAGCTGGAGGTTATTCAGGATCAGCCAGCATCAAGGAGGAGCTTCTTGTATGTAAGTTTGTGCTGGTTTTAGGACACATGACTTAAACAAATGGGTAACAGCTCCTCGGAGCCAGCGGTTCTCTAGCTCAGGTCCATGTCTCCCTGTCTAGTGACAGCCTGCGTCAACCCATCCCAGTTAGCCCAGCCGTATGAATGGAGATGGTGTACGCAAGAGACGATTTCTGAGGTGGAACAATATTCATTTCAGCATAGTTTCAGTTTCAGTTTCCTTGAGGAGGTGTCTGCGTGCGGACTAATCCATATACGCTACATCACATCCGCTAAGTTTCGAGACCCACACGGCGCATGATTTAAAACTGATGGATAAATAAACGAATTAATGACTAAGATGAGAAAATCTTAGAAGAGAGCCTCATTGATATGACTTAGCAGAAGTCTGACCTACGCATTAGCCCAACGCGCTGGCCAGACCTTGGGTACCTACCTAACATTGTCTTCTGTGCCATTATATACATTTCAGCGGTAGTCAGACAGCTGAGGAATGTCAGCCATCTGTGGCTTGTTGGTGGACGAGCGGGTCCAGAACGTTGTCCTGCCTTGCTGGTTTCACTACCATCAGCGACAAACCGTGGCGGTGGGTAGCATCACCTGGTTCACGCCGGCTCTGTTACTAAGCAATCACTGTCGTCAGTAGATGGCTTAATTAGTAGGTGGTGTCCTGTGCATGTTGGATCATATCAAGCACCACTGAACACACCGAAGTGACTCGCAGCGGTGCAGTGTCTCCTCTGGTGGGTCGCCTCTTGACGACTTGATATTGACTGCTCCCTGTGGATTACCGGTCCCGGGGCTGCGGCAGGACAGACCAGGCTGTGGACGGGAGGGGCGGGGGGGGGGGGGGGGGTCCGGTATGAGCGGTGTGGTGCAATGCCACTGAGATGGCACAGAAGATGGGGCAGAAAACAACAACAAACAAAGATCAGCTAGTTCATGCAGCTCTGGCTGGGTATTGGGTCCAAAGTTTGAGGGTCATTGTTGTCCAGCACCCACGCACGCACGCACGGACACAGATCATTCTGCTTTGGTGTGGGCTGCACAAGAGAAACAGAACAAAGCAAAATAATCGAGAACAAACAAACAAACAAACAAAAAGTGTCCATATTTAGAGCGGCGCAAGGGGCACAATTTTGGGGCAGCACATGTGCTTTTCACTAGTTACATCATTGTTGCTGACTCGTGTCAACCAAACACGCTTGCTTTGACTGTACCGTGATTGCTTGAAATGTGACAAATTCTTTACGTTTTGTGATTCATTTGCGTTTCTTATGCGGTTCAGTATACATACTCAATATAAGCATCGATCAAGAGGAGAGGGGTGGAAGTAGTCAGTCAGGGCAGACACAGGTGGGGGACAATACACGCAGAGTACTCATGAGAGAGAGAGAGAGAGAGAGAGAGAGAGTGTGTGTGTGTGTGTGTGTTGCTTATGGTCCAGCCGACCGCAAAGGGCCATATCAGGGCTGTCACCGCGTTGAAGTCAACGTTCAAGTCGTATTATTACACACACACTAACAAATTGTCCAGACAACTCATTAAAACACACCTTCTAAAAACACACCGGAAATTTCGTTGAAATCTTTCTTCCATAAAAACCTTAGATCAGATGAAAAAGTTGGTGTCTTTCAGAAATAAAAAAAGATCACATCGGGTGGACATCTTTTGATGGAATCTACTGTAAAGTGTTTGTGTCTCACGTCATGCAAGTCCCAACAGTCTAAAAGAACATGTCAAATTGTGAGTGGTACATGACAAGGAATAACCACAGAGCTTCTTCGCCTTTTAAAAGATAGAATGTGTGTCAAAGGAGGGGCCTGTGTGCAAACGGCACGAGACTGTTTCTTCTTTACGGCCGCCCTTGGAACATGGTAAAAAGGTTCCGGTTTGAGACGGATTTGGAATTTATTTATTTTTAATTTTTTATTATTATTTTTTTTTTGCGAGTTCCATTCTTCTTGCAAGAGTCTTTGACATAATCCTGAGCTTTGGGTTTGAGATTGGTATGAAGGGTAAACAATCAGGATAAGAATAAACACAGGTAGATGACAACATTAACAGAGGAAGAGAAGAAATCAGTTTGGGTAGTCAGACACAGGTGTGTGTGTGTGTGTGTGGTTATACAGGCAGGGAAGCGCGTTGGGGGCGGGGTAGGGGAGAACAGTCTAGGCATCCCTCACAGTTCCAACTGAATGGTAGAGAACTCAGTTTCAGGAGGCCATTTAACAACATGGGTTGACCAAAAATGTCCAGGGCAACAGTTTTAGAAAGGCGCTGGGTGGGTGATTAAGGTATGGGAGGGAGGGGTGGGGTGGGGGACAGTTTGGAATATGACTCCAGACTGTTGTTCCTTAACAAACATTTGATGTACATTTATGAAATATCCGTCCCCACACAACGCCCTTCACATATAATGCTTTGTTTCCCGTCATGAGTATGAGCTCCAAGTTCAAAAGGATAATAATAAATTTGAAGAGCGGCTGGGAGACTGGAGCGGTAAATCATAAATAACAAATTTTAAATGTAGGTCTAATTAACAGCGAACCGCCAAGAAAATGTAGACAAACGAATCACAAGACAAAACACGACGCGTTTCGACCTCTTGACCTTCAGGCAAGATACAAAACACCCAGGACAACAAAAATGAACGCTGAATGAAGATAAGTGATTGCTCGTTCATTTTCGTTGTCCTGAAGAAGACCTAAGAGGTCGAAACGCGTCGTATTTTGTCTTGTGATTCGTTTGTCTACGTTTTCTTGGCGGTTCGCTTATTAATGACATTTAAAATTTGTTTGGATTTCCGCCTGCAGTCGCCTCACTTTGCAACTAAATAAGAAAGTCAGTTTTTCATCCTAAGGTGAAACCATGACAGACCCAATACGTGTGACTCCTACCTGCAGACAGACTTATCTGAGACAAATGCATACACAAGGCACAAAGAACAACTATGTAAACATATTCAGAGAGAGAGAGAGAGAGAGAGAGAGAGAGAGAGAGGAGGGGGGATGTTTCTTAGTCGGTTCGGCGTGCGGCTTCGCGCTTGGCGAATTGGTGCCGTATACAGCATTAGTTTGATGTTACGGGTATGTGATTGTCTAACCATGGCAGCAAGCTGTGTAATTTTGAAAAAACAAAAAATTCTCCATGAGAAAGTTGTCGCAATGGCAAAAGCTTACGGGAGAAAGAAATTTCAAAGAATCAATCAAGTAGATAATCATTTCTTCTTCTTCTTCTTTCTTTTAGTGTCCACAATCATCATGTTGATTATTCTGACACTTTTGTGTGTATGATCATTTTTGTATCCCGCCATTAAGGCAGCCATACTCCAAGTTCGGGGAAGGTGCATGCTATGTGTAACGTGTCATCCATACCAACGGCCAAACTGGCTTTCTCTTCCGAAAGTTGGTGATGGGATTTGACGTGTGTGCAAGATGTTGTGCGTGCGTTCACACACGGAACCTCGGTTCATTCGAAGGACTGTATGGGGAATGGAGTCAGAACCAATGTTAACTCCGAGGGAAAAATCCCCATGTACCGAAACGGCCCGGTGGAGATGCGAACCCGCAACCCCAAGATTACGAGTCCGATGCTCTACCAACTGAGCTATGCCATCCCCCTCCTCTCCTTACATGAACTGTCGATGATATGGTCTTTCAAAAATAGCAGAGAGAGAGAGAGAGAGAGAGAGAGAGAGAGAGAGAGAGAGTAAACATTTTTCCGGGGTACTTTTTTTTATGTAGGTCCGTTTAAAATTGGCTCGATACCGGAAGTCAGTGCCAGTATTTTTGTTTTGTGGTCGACTGTGAAGACACCGATGAGTATCCGAAAGAAGACAAACACGACGCGTATCGTAAGTCTATTGTATGAGAGCAAGGTCCTTAAACACTAACGTTTGATGCAACATTAATGGCTATGACTGTTGGGCATCTATTCTCAGACCCAAATATTTGTTTGCTGTTACGACAATGATTCTAAGACAAATGAAAACCGAGAGACTGAGACATGAGAGGTGTCCAGTATCAGAATCAGAATGGCAATCGAAGAACGAATCTCATAAATTTACGTAGGGCTTAAAATCTCTTACCTGCTTCTTCATTTACCTTTTCAAGGGAAAAGAAATTGGTAAAGCTGCAATTTATTTCTAGAATTGTTTGGATGTGTTACGCCCAAGTCAACCATGCAGCAGGAAACATTCATAAATAAATGAATATTTTTTCGTCGATTCAAGTTGCCAAGGAGTTGTAGACTTGATACCGGTCTTGGTCGCCTACATGCATACAAATTTGACAGTGTGACCTGTCGTTGTGACAAGAAACTGGATGACTGAAATTTGATAATCTTTTTTGAGACCGTGCATCACTAACAATGTAGTATATGCCAACTTTTTCTGCCCGTTTTCTTCTAGTTTTGAAGTGCCTTCGTCCGCCCACTTTGCCCCTCCCACCAGTCATGCCACCCCCCCCCCCCCCCCCACTTCTCCCTGAAGAGATATTTTAGGCCTAACTGATGAAATTCAGTGTCTAGTCAACATTCCTTTACTCACTATCCACCGAGCTTAGAACACAAATCAGAACACAGGGTGACATGACAGACCTACAACAAGTTTATTCATTATCAGGCATGAAATACTAAAGGGGCATGCTACCATCTCTCCTTGCTCGTTCCTTCAGCCAAACACTAGATTATTAGCACCTTCAGGATTGTTTTGTTCAGTCCTGGCTATCCTTGTTTAGATTGCAGCACATGTTGCTTTTGTTAACTTTTTTTTCTCTTTTGTGGTTTTTGCTGACCCCCCCCCCCCCCCCCCATTTGAATTGTTTTACCAGAGGGTTCAGGAAAGATCCATTGTTAAGCACTTTTTCTTTCTTGATGACCTCCCCTTTGTTCTCTTTCTCCTCCCGGCACATGTGTATCACCACTTGTGCTCTGCCTGTCCAAGCAGGAATGGCTGGCCGTCTGAGCCAGGAGTCTGGGTGCTGGTTCATTTTCAGATCCAACCCTCCTACCCTTGGGACCCTGTTGCCAGATCCTGAGGCATAAGACTCTCAGACAGTGGGCATGAGTGTGAGAATACACCTGGGTATACATTGGACAACAAGAGGTTTGACATTAGAGGTCTGCTGTTATACCCTGCCCTCTCTCTGGTAAAGTCACAAGTAGGGGAAGGAAGGGTGGTGAGAATTTGGATGGTTTCCTATGACTATTTTAGTATTTTTGCATGAATTGTCAGAAAGGAAAGTGTAGGCTCTACTGCTTTTAACAGCTCTCTTCCCCCCACCCCTACTCCCACCCCCCCCTCCACCTCTCTCCCCTCGAGCACAGTCACCACCCCACTTCCTACCCTCTCCGTCCCTTTTTTTCTGAGAGACAAACAATGGACATGTTGGACATGCTCACACGGTCACAAATGCCCTACCTCCCATAGCTGTCTGTGTGTTGTTAGTACATCAGGGAGCTAGCCCATCCTTGACATTGAGGCTGACACGCGTCATTTTGACTCGGTGACCTGTCCCAGGCTGGGATCTGTGCTCGTCACTGCAGAGCTCTGGGTTGCACAGCCTGCCACATCCAGGCCTCGCTGACACCACACCCACAGTTCTCTGTAAGGTTGGCCCACACATATCTGGATGCGTTGGTTGTGAACTCTCTACCTCAGGCTGGTTAACACATGTACGAGTGTGTCGAATGTTTGTTGTTTCTGCTTTGGGTACCCTG
Source organism: Conus canariensis (assembly GCA_033310375.1). Classification (NCBI taxonomy): domain Eukaryota; kingdom Metazoa; phylum Mollusca; class Gastropoda; order Neogastropoda; family Conidae; genus Conus; species Conus canariensis. Next base: position 55,994,745 of record CM065737.1, read on the forward strand.
ATTGGGTGCTCCGTTCTCTCTCCAAGGAGTACAGGATGTTAGACGGCAGTCTTACCTACACCCCTCCCCCCCCCCCCCTCCCCAATTAACATCCGCTGTCCTGCTCTCTTGGGAGGGAGGGTTTTCCAACTGGACAGGGGATTTCCTCCACGTACTTCTCCCTTCCATCCCCACCCCTCAGAGTCAAAGACATTTGCTGGTGACTAGTGAGTATACTACACTTACCCGTATGCCCCCTTCACCTACACACTCCCCTGGTGGTGGGTGTGGCAAGATGGTTCCTGGTCCCAGGTCTAAGATATCACTGAAGAAAAAAATTTTTAGCCAAATTTCGGGTGTGTGTTTTTAGAAGGTGTAGTTTAAAGGGTTGTGTGAATGAGTTTTTTTAAAATTATTTTTATTTTTTCAATCAAACGACTTGTGAGTTGACTCCAATGCGGTGACAGCCCTGATGTGGCCCTTTGCGGTTGGCTGGGTTATAAGCAACATTAGCTAACCTTACCTCCCACCCAGCCCCCAGAATTGGCCAATCAACTTCAATCCAGTCACAAGACCATCATGCCTCATGACGCAGTGTCTGGATGCCTTTTGCCTCCACCTTGGTCCATGGCACTTGCGGGTTGGCCCCTCATGCTGCTTGACCTGGCCCACAGGTCTGACATGACATTCTTCCCACTGGAGCTCCCCCTCCCCTTCCTCCCCTCTGCCCAGTGTCATGGTAACCCCTCCCTCCCCCATCTGAGAAAATCCTCCTGGTCCTCCAAGCCAGCTTTTATCCAGGGGAAGGAGTGGTGCTGTGGTGCATGGCTTATTATTATTATAATGAATACTTATACAGGGCCTATTCTCGGCTAAAGACCAAGCTCTAAGCGCTTTACAATCCACACTCGTTTACACAATGGGCTGCCTACCTGGGTAGTGCCGACTGAAGAGCTGCCAGCTGGCGCTTCATTCAGTTGTTTCCCGTGTCATCCAGTCCATATCATTCAGTATCGTTCTCTCAAATTCCTTACTTCCATCATTCTTTCCATTTCTTACGCAGGGTGCATGCTATGTGTAACATGTCATCCATACCAACGGCCAAACTGGCCTTCTCTTCCAAAAGTTGGTAATGGGATTTGACGTGTGTGCAAGATGGTATGCGTGCGTTCACACACGGAACCTCGGTTTATAGTCTCATTCGAAGGACTGTATGGGAAATGGAGTCAGAACCAATGTTAACTCCTAGGGAAAAATCCCCCTGTACTGAAACAGCTTTGAGCCGACTCTCTTGGTGGCCACAGGCCGGGTATGGTACCCTAGCTCCCTCTTAGTTGGATTGACCATGACCCCATCAATGGTTCATAGCTCTCTGTGAACACTCAGGTGCACAGTGTGCAATGCACAATAACCCATATATGCAGTCAGGCTTTAGTGCAGGAACACACATTAAGTCTGCAATACAAGAACACATGCACACAGTCCGCAATATAACACATGTACACAGTCTGCAATACATTAACACACATGCACTCAGTCAGCAGTGGTAGAACGCATGTAAAGAAAATGCTGTGCAAGAAAGGTGTATGTACACAGTCTGCAATGCAAGAATGTACTTGCATGTACACTCTGTATGCAGTGAAAGAATACAAATGTAGGTACTCAGCAACACTAGAAGTTATGTACACTGTCTGTATGCAGTAAAAGAGCATGCATGTGCACTGTGAAAAATACAAGAACATGCATTCAAAAGAATCTCTAAATCAGTCGGTAAACAACATGAAGCATGCTCCTGAACATGCATGCGCACATGCATATGTGCACACACACGCACACACACATGCATGCGTGCGCAATCACACACACACACACACACACACACACACACACACACACACACACACACACACACATACACACACACACACACACACACACACACTCTCTCTCTCTCTCTCTTTCTCATTCACTCACACACACACACACACACACACACACACACACACACACACACACACACACACACACACACACACGCAGAGTGCACATACACATGCACACACTCACATGGGCGTACACACATACACACACACACACACACACACACTCACACTCACACTCACACAACACACAACACACAGAGACCATCGTGCACACAACCATCGTTCTATATTTTTGGCAAGTGGATTATCAAAATACCCTTTTTTTTTTCTTTTTTTTTTGATATATAACGTGATGGGAATCATCGCTGTTAGAAAGTGTAAAAAGTGATAATTAATATACAGTTTGACTGGTGTAGCCGATGGGAATCATCGGTGACGGAAAGTTGACTGACATAGATGTTATAAACACTTCAAAAGTGTGAATACACACTGCAGCTAGCACAGACGATGGATTTTATGGCCAGTCCTGCCTTTATTCATGCATACCCTCAACTGGTTTCAATGTGTCTGTCTGTCTGCCTGTCCTCCATCACGATCGTGGCCCAAGGCCCTGTGTGTATGCAAAGTGAACAATCTATAGACTTTGCTCTCCCGGCAAACAGTCAGAATTCACACAATGAGACCTGACACTGTGACAGAGGTGACAGAAGGTTGTTCTGGACTGAGGGACCTGTTTCGTATCTTTGTTTGATAAGGTATGATGTAATATGACAGGGCCTGCTGTATCGTTAGGAAACAGATCAGGATTTCCGGTGGTGGTCATTGCGTATTTATGCTTGAAACAGTTATGAAGTGTTTATTTAGTGGCAACATGAGTTGCGAATAACAAACATGTCCACCAAGAGTTTCAAGCTGAGTTCATTGCCTCGCTGTTGAATTAATTGTTACTCCACACTTGGAGGAAATGTGTGAAGAATGATTTTTTTGTTTTTTTTGCCAATGATTTATTTTCGTAAGCGTTGTGATGAACCAGAATGGTTGTCGAAGTAGTAAAGGAAGTTGAGAACTGACGTATCCTTTGATGTCAGTGGATTTGTTGCACAAAATTTTCATCATGATCATGAAGACTAAGCTTGTTTCACTTATGAACGCATGGAACTGTGCAAAACTCTTAGTTGTAGATAGATCAGTGGTTTGTTTGTAAAATCATCTGTGAAGGTTCTCAAGAATACTCTGTAATTAATTTGTAGGCTACAAACTTCGTTTCATTTTTGTTGTTTGTTTGCTTGTTTTTGATAGAGCAACTTTACCATTTTCCAGAATGGATCATACCATGTCGAGGGTAGTTTGTTGTGAATCTCTTTGTTTAAAGTAAGAAATCATATCCACCATTTTTTTTTTGCCATTGTAACGGATTTAGTAATGCAACATGATGTTTAAGTTAGATATGAGCTTTTAAAATGATTGTTGTCTTACCTGATGACTTCTGAGTACCACACAAAATGGAGAATAATTAAAAAATTGGGGGGTGCCTAATGTGGATCTGAAGTTTGTGATATGTGACTGGAAATTTCTTGCGGGAAATGGGGGAAAAAAATTTCAGGTAGGTTTCAAAGTGAGATGACTGCAGGCAGAATTTCTTTTTCCCCATGTTTCAATAGTAATACTAGCTTTTCTAAGGGCAGAATTTCTTTTTCTCCATGTTTCAATAGTAATACTAGCTTTTCTAAGGGCAGAATTTCTTTTTCCCCATGTTTCAATAGTAATACTAGCTTTTCTAAGGGCAGAATTTCTTTTTCCCCATGTTTCAATAGTAATACTAGCTTTTCTAAGGGCAGAATTTCTTTTTCTCCATGTTTCAATAGTAATACTAGCTTTTCTAAATCATTGATAATTTCTATTCATTCCCATCTGTTGTTAAGTGTTACTGATATCATTATCATTATTGCTGTTATTAATGTTGTCATCATTGCTGGTTATCATCATTGCTACCATCGTTATAATTGTCATTATTGTTATTGCTATTATCATTATTATTATTATTATCACTATGATTATAATTACTATTGTCATATTATCGTTAATGTTCTCATTGTCATTAGTAGTAGCTGTAGTACTATATATATTTTTTTCTTTTTCTTCTGACTATTATTATCATTATTACTGTTAGTGTTCTTGCTATTATTATCATTGTCTCAGTTGTTATAATCATTATAACTATTACTACTATTGTTGTTACCATCATTGATATTATCACCATGTGTTGGTATGTTTCTTAGATTTGAACTTAATACCTGTCATTACTATCATTATCATTATTTTTGTGATATGATCACGATTATTATTATAGCCATCAGTACATCTCTTAGATGCTATCTTTTCCATGATCTAAGTCCTCGTTCCTCTTGTTTAATTTTTCTTCTCCACTTCCGCCTCTTTCTCCTTCATTATCTTCTTATTCTCTTATTGTTATTATCCTTATTATTGTTATTATTATTATTATTGTTATTGTCGCTGTTGATGGTGTTGTCATCATCATCATGAAGACCTTCGTAATCAGCCTACTCTTTCTTCTTTTAAATCTCAGCTCAAAACTTACTTCTTCAAAAAAGCCTATTCTCTTCTGTAGATGACTAGATCTCTCCTAAATTCCTCCACAACTAGTTCGGTGAGGCAGTTTATGCATGTAGGTGCGTTTGCCATTGTGTATTTTCTTTTTGCTGTGTGCATGAATATTGTATGAATAAGTGCAAATGGTGGATGTAAGCGCATTGAGTTGTACAACAAGAAATGCGCTATATAAGTATTATACATTATTATTATCATCATCATCATCATCATCATCATCATCATCATTTTACTGCTGCTACTGTAACTGTATTGTTTACCTATCCACTAACCCTTCTCCTTTCTCTTCTGTCAGTATCATCACTATTTTTACTTATGGTTCAGCCCTGATGTGGCCCCTTGCGGTCGGCTGGGCTATAAGCAACATTATCTTATCTTATCTTACTTATGGTTACTATCATCTTTGTTAGTATTATCATCATATGATTATACTAGCATTGTTTTAATGTTAGTAGTAGTAGTAGTAGTAGTAGTAGTAGTAGTGATATTATCTCAATTTCATAATCATTGTTATTTTTAGTATTTTCTCCCATATTGTCTCCCCTCCCAGTAGCCTCGTTTCCATTCCACATCCATTTATGGCCCAGTTAAAAGAGATAAGCGACTGTCTGTCCGTCCTTGGTTTTCATTGTCTGGAAGGTTGGTTGTCTTGCCTGAAGTAGACCAAAGAGGGTCAGAACGTGGAGCATTTGTTCCATCATTTGTGTATCATTTTATTCTTTCATTTGTCAAGCACAGTAATTCCTTTCTCTTTGATCTTTCTGTCAGTTGAAGGGCATCTGGGAGTCATGACCTGGATGTGGCCTGGCCCCCTTAGAGTGTAAAGAGTTCAGGGCTGAAACGCTTGTCGGAGTGGGGGTGGGGGGGTTCTTATCTGAAGACCTTCTGCTGTCAAGCTCTCCCTAGAAGTTTCTTCCTACCTTTCTTTCTAATCTTTTTTTTTTCAGGTACTTAAAACCAGGATTCGTGAAAAATATCGTAACTAGTTGCTAGGTTCATGTTGAAAGATAGCAGCTTAACTCTGTGAAAAACCTGCAAAAATACGCAACCTTCCACTCTGTCATTCTTCTGTCAGTGGCCGATGGTTCAGCCGGCAGCTCAGGGTGGGTGAGAGCAAGGTGGAGAGATCTCCCAGTGTGCAGCAACAACAAGTCAGAATCAGCCGCGACGACGACCACCACCACCACCACCACCACCAGCACCTAGCAGACCATGGGTCAGGGAGCGAGCGTGGACCAGAGTCTGGCGGAGCTGAAGCATCACCAGGGCAAGCTGCAGGCCCACATCTCTGTCCTGGGCCACCTGGCCACCCTCAGCTATGAGGAGTTCGTCAAGTCTGTGGAGGACCTCAACAAAATGTGGGTTATTTTCTGGAATTCTTTCTTGCGTTCTTTTTTTTGTGGGGATGGGGGGGGGGGGGGGGGGGGGGGGGGGTGCCTTTCTTTTCTTTTTTCCCCCTGTTTTTCTTTCTTTCTTTTTTTTTTTTACAGAATGGTAAATTTGTTAAAAAATAGATAATAAACAAGGAGGGTAGCTCTTTGCTCCCATGATGAAATAAAGACATGCCCGTAACTCCAAACAAATGCTGCTTTTCCACAGAATGGTTAAACTTGTTAAAAAAATTACTTTTCCACAGAATGGTTAAACTTGTTAAAAAAATTAAGTAACAAACAAGTAAGGTAACTCTTGTTCCCATGATGAAATAAATACACGCCCATAATTCCAAACAAATGCTGCTTACGACGTTGCATTGCCAACTTTATTTCTTTGTTTGTTCTGTGTGTTCTGTGCTGTCATATCTGCTAGGCAATTCAGTGTATAAATAAATACACACCCATAACTCTAAACGAATGCTGCTTTTCACAGAATGGTTAAACTTGTAAAAATTAAATAACAAACAGGAAGGGTAACTCTTTGCTCCTATGATGAAATAAAGACACGCCCATAACTCAAAATGAATGCTGCCAGTGACACTGAGGATTGCCTAGTTTGTTGAGGGAAATGAAATAGATAACATGTGTTTTGCATGCTAGTATCAACAGCATTCATATCATGAGTTTTAAAATAATTAATATATATACCTATATTATGTTTATAAGGAAGAACATACTAAGCAGCATTTATGTATAATTAAGATAGAATTCTGCACGTACTTACTGTCATGGAAGAATGTTTTGTTGCAGTCATGGTAAATTTTGTTATATCTATATAAAATTGATTTTTTCTTGTTGCGTACTCATGTGAATAGGCTGATGGCCTCACATTAAAGTCACGAGTCACGAGCCTAGTTTGTTTCCTTGTTTGTTCTGTGTCCTCTGTGCTGTCATATCTGCTAGGCAATTCAGTGTATAAATAAATACACACCCAAAACTCCAAACGAATGCTGCTTTTTCACAGAATGGTTCAACTTGTGAAAATTAGATAGCAAACAAGTAGGGTAACTCTTTGCTCCCATGATGCAATAAAGACTCGCCCATAACTCCAAATGAATGCTGCTTAGGACGCCGGATTGCCTAATTCGTTTCCTTGTTTATTCTGTGTGTTCTGTGCTGTCATATCTGCTAGGCGATTCGGTGTCATTTTTGTTTGGAGTTGGGGATGTGTTATTTGTTTCATCATGGGAGCAAGACCCTATTTGTTTGTTGTTTACTGTTCCAAGCCTCATTTCAGATTTGCTTTGTAAAAAAATAATCAGATAAATAAGATTAATGAATAAATGAATGGTAAAGTATATATGAATAGGCATACTTAAATTGAAAAGAAATGAATACAGAGGAGTGTAACATTAATTTTTATTCACTTGAAAATTGTGGAAAATGAATGTGAATAGTGAATGTTTTTTTTTTTTTATGAATCTGGAGAATACGTCCACGGAATGTATGGTCTGTTTCTAAACAATTAAGAGGATTGATTGAACTCAGTCGGCTGTTTTGTGAAGCGGATGACATTTGGCTGGATTGTCTGTGTTGCTGCTGAAGCTGACAGCACACTCAGCACAACTGTTGGACTCTAGCTGTAGACAGGAGCATGTAATGCCATCATTGCCCATCTCCAGCCCCACTCTCTCCCTCCTTCTCCTTCCCACCCCTCAAGCTTCACTACACACACACACACACACACACACACACACACACACACACACACACACACACACACACACACAGCACACACACATACACAGAGCACACACACATACACACACAGAGCACACACAGATCACACACACACAGAGCATACACACTCACACACACACCCCGCATACACACACACCACACACACACACACACACACACACACACACACACACACACACACACACACACACACACACACACACACACACACACACACACACACACACACACACACATCCCTCCTTAAACCAACACAGTGGCAATGAAAAAGATTGAAGCCACATATTCCCAGTCACTGGTCTGTGATGGTAACCACTGAGCTACAGTGGCTACTCTTTCAGTAGACATGGTTGCATAGTATTCTGAATAGTGTGCACCTTCAGGTGTGACATTAGAAATGCTTTCACAGGCACACACACACACACACACACACACACACACACACACACACACACACACACACACCACTCACACACACACACACACACACACACACTCACACACACACACACACACACACACACACACACACACACACATCCCTCCTTAAACCAACACAGTGGCAATGAAAAAGATTGAAGCCACATATTCCCAGTCACTGGTCTGTGATGGTAACCACTGAGCTACAGTGGCTACTCTTTCAGTAGACATGGTTGCATAGTATTCTGAATAGTGTGCACCTTCAGGTGTGACATTAGAAATGCTTTCACAGGAAACAACACACACACACACACACACACACACACACACACACACACACACACACACACACACACACAGAGTGAGCTATCTCTGGCATTTAACCTGTGGTGAAATTCATTCGCATTGGTTTCTGCATTGTATTAATAATACTGGCCCAACTATATGAACTTGGAAAAAAAACAACAACCTTGTTTCGACTGCAAAATGTCTTTGAGGATGCTTAGAAGATTTTAAATTAGAAAAAAAAACCACACACACAAAAAAAGAACAAAAATCTACAACGTTTCGGTTATAGACTGTCTTCAGGACTCAAGCCACATATTCCCAGTTTCGACTTGTTTTGACTGTTGGCAGTATTTAATTTAAGAAAAAAAAAAAAAAAAAAAACACCAAAAACTTGTTTTTACTGCAATATATCGGATGAGGGAGTGGGTGGATGGGAGGGGAAGGAAGGGTGGAATGGAACAGGGTGGGGTGGGGGGTGGGGGTTTACAGAATCAGCATGTTGTTGCAGTGAGAATAATAACTGATCATGTTTAAATGAGCAGGAGGGAAACGAAGCTGGCGTGGACACACTAGAAAACCATTTTGTGTGTGTGTGTGTGTGTGTGTGCACGCGTGTGCGATGTGTGTGTGTGTGCGCGCGTGTGCGATGTGTGTGTGTGTACATGCGTGGGTGGGTGTGTGTGTGTGTGTGTGTGTGTGTGTGTGTTGGTGTGTGCAAACAGAACCAGTACGTTCACTGACAGCCGAGGCAAACAGCTGCAGTTTGTGGTAAAGCAGGGCACCGCTGACACATTCCTGTGGAAAGCCACCGTCCGGATCCGCTGCTACAAGGTACCCTCCTGTGGGCAGGATGTGGGGAGGAGGGGGAGGGGGGGGGAAGGGGTGGGGGGGGCACAACTCCGCCTGGTGACTGGCAGCTAGCTATGTAGTCACTACTCTCAGGCAGGAAAGAATGAATTTATCTCAATGGGTGATACAAGAAATATTAACCCTTTTAGTCCTGACAGGCAGGAAAGGATGAATTTATCTGAATGGGTGATACAAGAAATATTAACCTTTTCAATCCTGACAGGCAGGAAAAGATGAATTTATCTCAATGGGTGACACAAAAAATGTTAACCCTTTTAGTCCTGACAGGCAGGAAAGGATGAATTTATCTCAATGGGTGACACAAGTAATGTTAACCCTATGAGTCCTGACAGGCAGGAAAGGATGAATTTATCTCAGTGGGTGACACAAGAAATATTAGGATGAATTCATCTCAATGGGTGATACAAGAAATATTACGATGAATTTATCTCAATATTAGGATGAATTTATCTTAGTGGGTGAGACAAGAAATATTAGGATGAATTTATCTCAATATTAGGATGAATTTATCTCAGTGGGAGACACAAGAAATATTAGGATGAATTCATCTCAGTGGGTGATACAAGAAATATTAGGATGAATTTATCTCAATATTAGGATGAATTTATCTCAGTAGGAGACACAAGAAATATTAGGATGAATTCATCTCAATGGGTGATACAAGAAATATTAGGATGAATTTATCTCAATGGGTGATACAAGAAATATTTGGATGAATTTATCTCAATGGGTGACACAAGAAATAGGATGAATTTATCTCAATATTAGGATGAATTTATCTCAATGGGTGACACAAGAAATATTAAGATGAGTTTATCTCAGTGGGTGACACAAGAAATATTAGAATGAATTTTTTCTCAATGGGTGATACAAGAAATATTTGGATGAATTTATCTCAATATTAGGATGAATTTATCTCAATGAGTGACACAAGAAATGTCAACCCTCTCAGTCCTGACGTGGCTGCTGCCTGTTGTGACCTTCACCAGTCTGCCATGTTTTGGCTTTTCAGTTGGGGAAAATTCATTGCCTTTAAGTTATCTAGTGACACAGGAATCCTTGACAGATAGTGGTGGCCTAAAGCATCCTCCATCACTTCTTTTTTTTAATACTAGTGATATTCTACAGGTTGTATTGTTACATTTACGATAACATACTAATGAATATATTTGTCAAATATTTTCCGCAACTATCTATTTTCTACGTACGCTTTTGTAGTTAGTTGCTAAGATTGACCACTACGATTCCATCTAAAACTTACCCATATTATAAAACCCATATTGTAAAGTCATTTTATTTACTCATGATGTTGGCGGGAAGAAAACAACAACAACAAAAAAACGAGGAAAACTCACCAAGTCATTCGAAGTTTTGATTCCACAAGGCAGTGTGTGATACAAAAAGGAGAACGGCTCCAAAATGCTATCACTGGACTGAATATTTTTTGCAAGAGATAAAGAGTTAAACGTTCAGTGTTTGAACTGCGAGTGGGGCCGGAATAGCTCAGTTGGTAGAGCGCCAGACTCTGCTGATCCTGGGGTTGTGGGTTCGCATCTCCGCTGGGCCGTTTCGGTACAGGGGGATTTTTCTCTCGGAGTTAACATTGGTTCTGACTCCATTCCCCATACAGTCCTTCGAATGAGACTATAAACCGAGGTTCCATGTGTGAACGCACGCACAACATCTTGCACACACATAAAATCCCATCACCAACTTTCGGAAGAGAAGGCCAGTTTGGCCGTTGGTATGGATGACACATTACACATAGCATGCACCTTCCCCGAAGCTGGAGTATGGCTGCCTTAATGGCAGGATAAAAAAACAGTCATACACACAAAACTCCAGTGCCCGTCTATACAGGGAGTGTCCGCAGGAGTATCAGCCTGCGTACGCAGAAAGAAAGAAAGAAAAGAACTGAGAGTGGTGCCCAGCCTCTGGTCAGGTGTATGCGTCCATATGCAAATTCATGTGTGCCTGACAGAGAGAGGGTGGACGCTGGGCGGAAGGAGTTAACAGAAAGGTGAAATTAAATAACACATCAGTTGATACAGTAACAGGAAAGAGAGCGTGGAAGCTGCGTATCGATAAAGCTATACATGTGGGTTTACAAGTCTGAATGACTCATAGACTGGTCGTTAAGAGTTTGATAAAAATTTTTATCAAGTGTTCATCTGAAATTGACATTGTTGGTGTTAACGATGAAATACATTGTGAGTACTTTATCAGAGAAACAGCATTATAAGTCTGCACATCGGAAAGAAATAGTATGTGTTGGTAAGACAAATAGCAATGTAAGTTAAAAAAAAAAAAATCATTGCCAGCGATTGTCAGCAGTATAACATTTCAAATGCTAATCACATATATATGAATAAATAAATATATATATATATATATATACATACATATAGGTATACATACGTACATACGTATATCGCATTACAAGAATTTGATCCTAAAATGTGTATACAATATTTCACCTCTGAAATAGCCTCAAGAGAGGTAATTCCATTTTACAAAAGAGTCTCAAGAGTTTAACAGTCAAAATAATAGTTTTATAAGTTTAGAAAGAGAGGGTGTTAGTTACCGCCAATGACATTGACAAACAAAGCACATGACAAGACACGATGCATTTCAACCACTTGGGTCTTCTTCAGGCGAAAAAATAAATCACATTTAACATTTAAGACAGTACAAACAAAGAACGAAAATGACTCATCTGTTGTTAGTCCATGTGGTGGGGAGAATAGCCGCTAGGCGGAAATGACAAGGGGGATTATGGGAGAGGAAAAGGAGGGGGGGGGGTTGTGGGGGGGAGGGGGGGGGGTTGTGTGATACGATAGGGTTGTGTGTCTAGTTTAGTGGGGTGGTGTGATATCTTTGTGACGGTTGTGATAATGGTGGATTGATAATAATGGTAAGGGGGGGGGGGGGGGGGGGGCAAACTGGGAAAAACAAAACAAAAAAAAAACAAAATAAATAAATAAATTATATATAGAAGGGGTAAATAAGTACATGAACAGAAGAAACAAAAAAATAAATAAATAAATAAAAAAAATAAATAAAAAAAATAAATAAATAAATAAAAAAGTTTAGGTGAATAAAATAAATGATTTCGCTGGGTGATGAAAGAGGTGGTGGTAGTTATGTGTGGGTAGTTGTGAAAGGTGTGTGGGTAATGTTAATGAGGGAGGGAAGGAGATGGAAGATAAATGGGTGATAAGGTATGATTGGGAGGGGGGGGGGGGGGGGGGGGGGGTGAGAGAGAGAGAAAAAAAAAAAAAAGGGAGGAGGGTAATGTGGGGGGGGGGGGGGGGGGGGAAGGGGGGCAAGAGAAGGAGAGCTCATATCTCTTCATCCACTATGGGGTGGGGGGTGGGGGTGGGGGGGAGGTTGGGAGGTTCATATTAATTGTGTTGTTTAAAAAAGTAAACAATGCTGTGGGATGATGTTCATTGTAACAGGTGAAATAATGTGTTGGCATCAATATGCTGCTGTTTGTTGAGAGAAGATAGCAGTGATCAATGAAAAACAGGGTATCATGTGTTGCACACACACACACACACACACACACACACACACACACACACACACACACACACACACACACACAACAAAGGGGGGCGGGGGGGGGGGGGGGGAACACATGTAAACAATGTTCTAGGTGAGTTAAGATCGTGTGATCATAGTGAGACTAACTGTGGAAAATTTTTTACACACATATTCATACACACACACACACACACACACACACACACACACACACACACACACACACACAAAGAGCTCTCCTTCTCTTGCCCCCCTTCCTCCCCCCCCCCCACACACACACATTACCCTCCTCTCTTTTTTTTTTTTTTTTTTTTCATCTTCACTCCTCACCCCCCCCCCCCCCTCCCAATCATACCTTATCACCCATTTATCTTCCATCCCCTTCCCTCCCTCATTAACATTACCCACACACCTTTCACAACTACCCACACATAACTACCACCACCTCTTTCATCACCCAGCGAAATCATTTATTTTATTCACCTAAACTTTTTTTATTTATTTATTTTTTTTTTAATTTTTTTAAAATTTATTTATTTTTTTTTTGTTTCTTCTGTTCATGTACTTATTTACCCCTTCTATATATAATTTATTTATTTATTTTATTTTATTTATTTTATTTTTTTTTCCCAGTTTGCCCCCCCCCCCCCCCCCCCCCTTACCATTATTATTATCAATCCACCATTATCACAACCGTCACAAAGATATCACACCACCCCACTAAACTAGACACACAACCCTATCGTATCACACAACCCCCCCCCCCTCCCCCCACGAACCCCCCCCCCCCTCCTTTTCCTCTCCCATAATCCCCCTTGTCATTTCCGCCTAGCGGCTATTCTCCCCACCACATGGACTAACAACAGATGAGTCATTTTCGTTCTTTGTTTGTACTGTCTTAAATGTTAAATGTGATTTATTTTTTCGCCTGAAGAAGACCCAAGTGGTTGAAATGCATCGTGTCTTGTCACGTGCTTTGTTTGTCAATGTCACTGGCGGTAACTAACACCTCTCTTTCTAAATTTTGCTTCGTTCTCCGCCGTCAATCACTCCATTTTGAAAGTTTTATAAGTGTTTTATACAGGAGAACATCGTAAGAATTTTAACCCGTTCACTGCTTGAAAATGTTACAAACAAAGGCTTTCCCAGTGCCAGGGAAATCTAATGATTTGGGGGTAATAATTAACAAAAAATTCTAGCTCAGAAACTACAAAAGATATAACAATGAAATATATATGATTTTTGAAGGAAATTGAATGAAGATTTTAAATCTGGGCTTCTTTTGTTTTAATTTTGATAATAAAAAAATATTTAGGCATTTAGATTTGGATAGATTTTTTGGCACGATCAAAAACATATGTATTTACCACTACAGCTTCACATCCAAAAAAGAACACAAAGCAAAAAAGTTGAAAATAAAGTTTGTATTGTCACACTACACATGTAAATGAAAGTAAAACAGTTTAGAAGTCTATCAAGACGCTCACACTCTATGCAGACAGGTCAGTCCACGACCACGCCCCCCTCTCCCCACCAAGCCCCCTTGCTGGACTTCAACCCTCTCTTTCACTCCTCCTCTTCTCCTACCTTTCCCTCTGCCCCGTGTCACGCCGCGAGCAGGCCATGCTCCCCTCACGCGCTGACTATCACATCAATGGCCACTGGCACGCAGTGCAGAGTACACACTAGGCGAGCTTGTTCGATGCTGGCAAACCAGTCAGCTGAACACACACGGAGGTCACACAGCCCGACTCAATAACTGACGAATACAGTCGGCAATTCCATCACAATCATCATCTCACCTTCATGCTTGAGTAAGTCGTTGAATAAAAGATGATTGTCTTTGTCAAAAATGATTAGCAGAGCCTGCTCAGCTGTGTAAATACGTTGATTTGGTCGCTATGCTTGTCGAAGGTTGCGCCGCCATCTTTGCAAGCGAGACGAACTGCTGGCTGGTCATCCAGTCAGTGATGAGAATAAATGGGCTTTCCCCTCACGTGTGGTCATTTGCATATCATTTTAATACTACAGACATATAAGGCTTACTACGCACACTCTATTTAAGTCCGTTAATAGAAATAGTAACGAATGAAAATTCAAGAAAAATGCATGACGTCAGTGGATGGCCCATAGGCACTGGGAAAGCATTTTTACTTCGGCGTCAGCTGACGGCTTAAAGGCACTCTTCGGGTTAAATAAAAAAGAAGTAAAAAAAAAAAAACGAGTTAAAAAA
>CM065737.1:56017228-56057228 GCA_033310375.1 Conus canariensis
CCATCGATCAAGGTGACCATGTGTACACGCATGCCAGCACACATTCACTCAGGCACACATCTGGCTTTTGAACATCACTCCACTCACACGCTGTGGTAATCAAACCAGCTGTGACACACAAAATGAAAATGCGCTGGTGAGTGTGTGTGTGTGTGTGTGTGTGTGTGTGTGTGTGTGTGTGTAGCGCGGCGTGTGTGTGGTACGTGCATGCGTGCGTGCGTGCGTGCGTGAGTGCGTGCGTGCGTGCGTGCGTGCGTGCGTGCGTGCGTGTGTGTGTGTGTGTGTGTGTGTGTGTTGTGTTTGTTGTGTGTGTGTGTGTGTTTTCAAGTTGTATGTGTGTTGCTGTGTGTATGCGAGTGCATGTGTATGTGCTGTGGTGATGCAGGATGTTGTCAGTTGTGTGATAGTGCAGATCTTGTGTGCAAGTATGTACGGATATATGTATGAGAGGAAAGTGTGCTTGTGATGGACTTAACAAAATATGGGCACGGAAGAGAGGGAGCGCGTGTTTAGGAGTGACTATAGGCCTACATGTATCCGACTTGATGCTTCTTTAGCATACTAAAAATAGTTTCAGCCTAATTTTCAATAACGAGAGCCTCCAGTGAAGAATTTACACGGAACACTCTAACAATATGTCTCACACACAGAATATAAAGGCCACTCACTCTGTAACGGGGGAAAACACACACACACACACAAGTACATTTCTGTCAACAATGATTTTTTGGTTTAGTAAAGAGACTTAAATTTGTTCAGTAGGCTGAGACTGAATTTGTTCAGTAGGCTGAGAAATCACTCGCACACACTTTCACATTCTCTCTCTCTCTCTCTCTCTCTCTCTCTCTCTACACACACACACACACACACACACACACACACACACACACACACCACGCACACACGCACTTACACACACACATACACACACACACACACACACACACTCACACTCACACTCACACTCACACACACACACACACACATCCATGGAAAAATGTCATTGCGATCCACAGGAACTGTCAGATGCTTGCGCTCATATCTAGTTGCCTTTGTTTTTATGTAAAAGGCGATTGCTAACAGCAGTGGTACGTGGAAGGGAAACATTTGGTCGTTGTGTCTTGAGAAAAACATTGGTTGGGAGCAGTTTGTTCTAAGCAAGAGAGAGAGAGAGATTGAAAAACCTAAACATAGGAACCTGTTAAAATCTGGGATGTTCCCATTTCGTTAGAAGTGTGTCCGTGGGACACTTTCGTCCAAACTATTACAAATATGAAAATTTTGAGGGATGTCAATGTAGTGTAGACAAAAGAAAATGATCAACACAGTCGTCAGATGATAACTTTCGTACCTTCTCCAATATCTTCGCCATTTGCGATGTTCAGAGCCTCGAAGATGTTCATTCTTTCAGCCATTGGGTTGAATTGAACTGAAAGGAAATTCGATTTTTAGGTGGATAATGCTGATAACTTATTTCCATGTATGTAGCAGATAATATAATGGTGAAATTAGGCAAGTTTGCGTCCGCATGCACACCGATACACTCACAATCATGCGCATGCGCACGGCGCGCGTGCACGCGCGCGCACACACACACACACACACAACACACACACACACACACCACACACCACACACACACACATGGCCTACAGAAGCTGGAGCGCCAGGAGGATGTTTATGTTACCAGATCTGGCCTGCTGCTGGTAAAAAAAAAAAGAGACGTCGGTATCTCATACAGTACCGTTACAAGTAGTGTGTAGGCCTACAATCCAAAACACAGTACTCTGATGAATTGGTCACTGCACCTCTGCTTTCAAAATCGTTAGTTATCATGTATACATGTATTGTCATTTTTGTAAAGCACATAGAGCAGTCTTCTGGGTAGTCTGTTATATAAATATTCATTATTATTATTTAGAAAGCAGATCTGATGAATTTGACGTCGAACTTGCAGTCCCAGAGACACGTGGAGAGAGCGATTCCCGCCACTGTAGCAAAATTTGCCCACATGCGCATGCGCAGCAGTCGCGTGTTTATGTCAGTGATGCCAGCCATTCTGTTGAGGCTAGCGCTTTGCGGGGAATGGATTGCGAACAGGAGGTTCAGATTCTGTGTCTTTAGAAGGCATGGGTCCACTCGGACCCACGACGTACGGCGCTCAAGGTTTGTTCTGTTTCAAAGTATGGGTCCGCTTGGACCCACGACGTACGGCGCTCAAGGTTTGTTCTGTTTCAAAGTATGGGTCCGCTCGGACCCACGACGTACGGGTCAAGGTGTTCTTGATATGTCCTGACAGGTATGGATGTTTGTTGTTTGTTTACTCTTTTGTTTTATGACAAAAACAAAGAAATTTTGGTACATAAGTGGGGCTATGCTATATTGACAAAGTCATAAAATTTAGTGAAGACAGCTTTAAAACTTTTTTTTTTTTCAATTAAAAATTACCCCTGTGGGTCCATGGGGACCCACGGCGTACGGGAAAGGTTAAAGTGAAATCACAAACAAACTCTGACATGCTCAGACTGTGTGGTGAAGTGGAGCATTTCAGGGGGAAGGACAGCGAGGGGGCAGGATGACGTGTGTGTGTGTGTGTTTTGTTTTTGTTTTTTTGTTTTTCCCACACAGAGGATTTTGGTGGATTACTGGTGGCGTTGAAGAGCAATATAAGCGTTTTTTTTTTGGTGTGTGTGTTTTTTTTTTACAATTTTGTATGACATTTTTCAATTTGTTAACTGTGTATGTGTGTGTGTATATATGTGTGTGTGTGTATGCGCATGTGTGTGTGTGTGTGTGTGTGTGTGTGTGTGTGTGTGTGTGTGTGTGTGTGTCTTTGAGGAAGTGTTGACAGTGATGACAAAATGCCTGATGGTTTCTGACAAAATGTCAGATAGGATTTATATGTGTGTGAGTTCAAATGTTTTTCATCGGAAGCTTTGTCAGGGCCAGAAAAAAATGTTCCAAGATGGGTTTTTTTTGGTTATTTTTTTAAGGTTTTCATTTGTGTCATGCTGCCTTGGTCACAAATACACACACAGTACATGCTGGAACCCAATAATTCCATGCTGAAAAGTGAAGATGGTAAGGAAGGTACACCCGGAGATATAGAGCCCCATGGTCAGCAGCGAAAAATGGAGCAGGTCAGTACGGAGCTGTTGACATGACAGAGTACAGTGGAGCTTTCTGCACCGACCGTGACCATGTTCATGGAAAACAGGCCTTTTATGAAGAGGGTTTTTTACAGGGAGGTGTGCTGACTGGCATAGATGCATACATGCAAACAAGTTTGCATGAGCACATATGTGCACATGCACACACACATGCACACACACACACACACACACACACACACACTTACACACACACACACACACACACACACACACACATATACACACACACACACACAACACACACACACACACACACCCACACACACACACACACACACACACACACATGCACACAAAACCCCCTTCATCCTTTCTTTAGCCCCATCCTCCCCACCCTTCACAGACACACACACACACACACATATACTCCTCACAAAAAGTCAAGCAACAAAAAAGCCTGGGTTTTAAGGTTTGCAGACAGCGTTGCTCTGCATGAGACTGCTTGCACACCAGAGGAGAGAATCTAAGCCACTGGAGAGCCTGAGCGTAGTTAACTCTTTCATTCCTACTTTTCTATGAACCATTACTTTCTCTTGTTCCTAGATTCTTATGATATGAGTATTCCCTTCATTTCCTGGATTTAGAAAAAAAAAGAAAAAAAGTTTTCAGTGAGAACTGCCAATATGCTGTAGCAAACTGGCCAGAATAGAGCAGCGACCATTTTCCCATGCTGTAGGGGTTGTCTGGCATCCATTCCATTCATAAACACTGCCCTGCAAGCGACCTGGTCATGACGTGTACCGATGACGCGACTCGCGTGAAGTTCAAAGCGCTTACCGCGAGAACCGATTTTCCGGGCTGCAGAAAGGAAAGGAGGGATTTTGTGCTGCCCAGTTTTCCGGGCTGCAGGAAGGAAGGGTAGGATTTCTGCAAACCGGAAAACTGGGTTGTAGGGATGAAAGAGTTAAGCTATGCCTGGTACAGCAGTGAGGAGTGGTGTTCATGTTAACAGATGATAATACTCAGATTCACGAAGGAAAAGGTTAACCTAACCCTAGCTTCCACTCCGCCATCTCTGACCATCACTGGACGAAGGTTAAAGTTGATGAGTGGAAAAATAGGTTTGATCACACCAGAAAGCTGGCTCTTTACTGTTTCGTTGGTGCATCTCTCATCAACCATTCATCCATGTTTTCTCTTGTGTTTCAAAGTGTGATGCGTTTAGGTCACAGGTGTTTTAATCCCTGTAAATTTGGGCGAACGTGCTTGACCTGTGTCTTTGTTTTTTAACCTGTGCTTTTTTCTTTTTCTTTTTTTAACTGCATATTGTACATAATTTGTATTCTTGCAAATGTGATAGATTTTGTTCTGCGAATGACTTTTTATTGTGTCCTTATTTTATGGCCTATGTGTTTTATTCCTGCCAGTGTTGTACTTTGAGCATTGCTACTCTATCAGGACAGTTTTACGAAGCTTTTTCATTGGCTGGTATAGACTTGTTCATGAAACACTTAACACTTGACATCTGCACTTTGGTACAAAATCGTCAGAGGGTTTCAGTGTTGAAAACAGGAGCGAGATCTAAGTGTGTAAGGCTGTATCGGCTGAACTTCCGTGCAGTACATTTTTTTGCATGGGAATGAACGTTCGAATGGGCAGAGAAGTAAGCGTGCAGTAGCTAGCCAGAAGTGCAGGTGTTGAGTTTGTTACCTCCTCAAAGGTAATGTTTTTCACATGTATGTCGGTGGGATGGTCTGTCGACAAGATGACACAAAAAGATAACCATACTGATCTTAGTGAAACTCAGCGGACAGGTGGAATGTGACTCGGGATAAACCCAGTACATTTGGTGTGAAACCAGGTCAGAGTGTGGTTATAGGAATTTTTTTTTGTTTTTTTTGGCTTCCTTTGAAACATTGCGAATAGAAATCATAAACAATTCGGGTAACTGTTATTTCCATGATGAAATAATTACAGGCCCACAACTCCAAATGAATGCTGCTTAGGACACCCAAATGAATGCTGCTTAGGACATGTCAAACTGAGCATGTTCTTTTTCTCAATTTTTCATAAATGTCTCAAGAACTAATGCAAAAATCTCCATGAACTAAACAAAAAAAACAACAAAAAGATAAATCAGTGAACTAAACAAAAAAACAAACAAAAAGAAAAATCAGGCGTAACAGATGTACTGATATGATCTATGAACTTATAAGATCCGATGTGGATCCAGACTCCAGTCTGGATGCTGTGAGCACAGTAACATTGATCAGGGGTGAGGGGATGTACATTGTGTGTTGGGGAAGTACGTTTATTCCATCTCCGCACCACAGCAGCAAACAGAGCCAGGAATCTGCATCTACCAGCCAAGTGTCACTGAGTTGAAAAGGATTCAGCTAGGTGTAAACAGTGTCTACCTGGAATAGTTTTGAAGATGCAGAAGGAGATATAGGATGGATCAGGTGGGGTTGAGTGAAGAGGCTGTTTGCCCTGTGTGCGTTACTTACTTACATACTTAGGCCCATAGCTCAAGGGTGAACATAGGCCATCGGCAACACTCCGCCATCGTACTCGGTTCTGGGCTGCTCGCTGAATGCCTGTCCAGTTGGTCCCCTGCCTCTTTATCTCTGCCTCAGTGTCTTGCCTCCAGCTGCTGCGAGGTCAGCCTCTCTTCCTTTTCCCCTGCGGGTTCCATGTCAGGGATTGGTGTGTGGTGCTGGATGCTGGCTTTGTGAGAGTGTATCCAATCCAGCCCCATTTCCTCAGCAGAATCTGCTTGGCCACTGGTTTCTGGTTACTGTGTGCGTGCCTGCACCCTATGTGAACACAGCGCAGGCTTCCAACTTAGGGTGGTGCAGGATCGCTCCGGGCTGGTTTGCTCAGAAGTTAAGGACAGTACTTCTCTGGTTCCCACCTGCATCTTCGGGTGTGTCTTTTTCCTTTCTTCTTCAGGGAGGTGCATGCTCTTCACAGTGCCCTTCTGGTGAGTGAGGTCACTCTGCGGCCATGGTGACCTCATGCCTCACACCTGTGGGGCAGTCTGCAGGGACTGGACTGTGGACACACTGAGGTCTGTGTAGCAGACAACACTTACACACACTGTATCCCCTCTGAAAACAAAAGTACGAGTCAACACACTAGGCAAGGTGAAAAGTAACATGTATTTGATACAGTTTGCACACTAGGCAAGGTGAAAAGTAACATGTATTTGATACAGTCAGCACACTAGGCAGGTGAAAAGTAACATGTGTTTGATACACAGTCAGCACACTAGGCAAGGTGAAAAGTAACATGTGTTTGATACACAGTCAGCACACTAGGCAAGGTGAAAAGTAACATGTGTTTGATACACAGTTAGCACATTAGGCAAGGTGAAAAGTAACATGTGTTTGATACACAGTATGAAACAAGATACTTGTCTCACCTTGCGTCTTATTTTGTGTGTGTTTACTTGTACTTCACTTTTTTGTTTGTTTTTTGTTTCCATCTTATAAAAGTAAAGCAAGGGTTGATGCAGGCCTAGCATGCTAACTAGTGAGAACTGATGGCGGAGATGCCCATCTTTGATGCACTGTTGCTTTGCACACCGCGCGCCTGGCTCTGTATCTGTGAAAACTAGCGTTCTGTTTTCATGTCTAGGCAGGAAATCCGAAAGTCTGCATGGAGTGGTTGGTTAGCCTATTCTGTTGTGTGTTGTAAGTGTGTTGTTGGGAAAGAAAGCTATCCATGTGTGCGCGTGTGTGTGTGTGTGTGTGTGTGTGTGTGTGTGTGTGTGTGTGTGTGTAGTGTGATCGCGCGCGCATGTGAGCGCGTGCATGCATGCGTTCATGCATGTGTGAGTGAGTGTGTGCGAGTGTGTGTGTGTGCGTGTATGTATGTGTGTGTGTGTGTGTGTGTGTGTGTGTGTGTAGTGTGATCGCGTGCGCATGTGAGCGCGTGCATGCATGCGTTCATGCATGTGTGAGTGAGTGTGTGCGAGTGTGTGTGTGTGCATGTATGTATGTGTGTGTGTGTGTGTGTGTGTGTGTGCGTTTCCATTGTATTTCCTGGATTCTAGAAAACGGGCTGGGATCCTTTGGGAAAGATAGCGCTAAAACCTTATTGAGTAATATTCACCTAAATTTCAGGGAGCATTATTCTTGTACAGATTCTGTAAACGACAATTCATTCGTGCTTGCTATCAGTTCATTTGCAGTTTTAACATTCACACGTTGCTACGTGAATCATTTTATTTGTGCTTCAGACATAGACGTTTACATGAGACATGTGATAGATTTTTTTTTGAGTTTGCACTTCCAAAATGTTGATTGTCCTGATATAAATCCTATATAACTAATGCAGTTATGTTGAACCTCGGTGTTAGAAGACAATTGATTTGGTGCTCTAAAAATAGATGGCTCATTTCAACTTACTCTAGCCTGTTTTATTGATACTTGAGATCTTTCACTTTACTGAAGCTGAAAAGATTGTCACGTTTTCATTGTGACAGTTGTAAAGAATGGTTACAGCCTTCTGTTTCTCTTTGTAGCATACTGAAGAAATACGCTGTGTATTTACCCAAATTTAGAAAAAAAACCCATGGAGAAGCATATTCCGTCAAATCCAGACATTTGCAGATTAATGCTCAACAGTTTTTGAGATTTTTACATTTTGCATGATGGATGTTCTTTTTTTCATAACATTCTGCGCATTATTTCTAAAATAATAATATTTTTGTGATGAATGTGTCTATTTCGGGTTTTCTAGGCAATATATTGCTTCAGATAACAAAAATGTTGTTTTAAATACCATAATTCCGGGAAGAAAACAGTCAGTCACCGGTGATCGAAATTCAAGGGAAAGAACTGAAGAGAGTTGATGCCTCCACATCAGGAGTAATCCAGTGTGTAGACCCCAAACCCATCACCAGACTCCGCTCCCTCAGACGAGTGCTGTCACACGTTTAGTTAATCTGTCATTCATTGATTGAAAAAGTGTTGGCGATTACTTACACTTATTTTCACCCTATGGCATGTTTTCAAGGACATTCCTTTTGTTGAAAAAAATGATAATGGCTCGATCTTATAATGTTGCTTATAGCCAGCCGACCGCAAGGGGCCACATCAGGGCTGAATGGCTCGATCAGCCGGAAGGAACACAAATGAGAAAAGATTTGGTGACACCACACTTTGTGCCAGCAGACGAAAAGGTTGGCCTGAAAGTGGCTAACACGTTTGTGTCAAGTGTCTGTGCTTTGTGAAACTTTTGTAAGCACTGTGGGAAGGTTTCTAGTGTCTATACCGTGGGAAGGTTTCCAGTGTCTGTACTGTGGGAAGGTTTCCAGTGTCTGTACTGTGGGAAGGTTTCCAGTGTCTGTACTGTGGGAAGGTTTCCAGTGTCAGTACTGTGGGAAGGTTTCCAGTGTCTGTACTGTGGGAAGGTTTCCAGGGTACAGATTGTGGGAAGGTTTTCAGTGTCAGTACTGTGGGAAGGTTTCCAGTGTCTGTATTGTGGGAAGGTTTCCAGTGTCTGTACTGTGGGAAGGTTTCTAGTGTCTGTACTGTGGGAAGGTTTCCAGTGTCTGTACTGTGGGAAGGTTTCTAATGTCTGTACTGTGGAAAAGTTTCCAGTGTCTGTACTGTGGGAAGGTTTCCAGTGTCTGTACTGTGGGAAGGTTTCCAGGGTCTGTATTGTGGGAAGGTTTCCAGTGTCTGTACTGTGGGAAGGTTTCCAGGGTCTGTACTGTGGGAAGGTTTCCAGTGTCTGTACTGTGGGAAGGTTTCCAGTATCTGTGGAAAGGTTTCCAGTGTCTGTACTGTGGGAAATTTAGCACTGTTCTGTGGGAAGGTTTCCAGGGTCTGTACTGTGGGAAGGTTTCCAGGGTCTGTACTGTGGGAAGGGTTCCAGTGTTTGTACTGTGGGAAGGGTTCCAGGGTCTGTACTATGGGAAGGTTTCCAGTGTCTGTACTGTGGAAGGTTTCCAGGGTCTGTACTGTGGGAAGGTTTCCAGGGTCTGTACTGTGGGAAGGTTTCCAGGGTCTGTACTGTGGGAAGGTTTCCGATGTCTGTACTGTGGGAAGGTTTCTAGTGTCTGTACTGTGGGAAGGTTCTAGTGTTCGTTTGTGGGAAGGTTTCCCGTGTTTGTACTGTGGGAAGGTTTCCAGTGTCTGTACTGTGCACATGTGGGAAGGTTTCCAGTGTCTGTACTGTGGGAAGGGTTCCAGTGTTTGTACTGTGGGAAGGTTTCCAGGGTCTGTACTGTGGGAAGGTTTCCAGTTCTGTACTGTGGGAAGGTTTCCAGGGTCTGTACTGTGGGAAGGTTTCCAGTGTCTGTACTGTGGGAAGGTTTCCAGGGTCTGTACTGTGGGAAGGTTTCCAGGGTCTGTACTGTGGGAAGGTTTCCAGGGTCTGTACTGTGGGAAGGTTTCCAGGGTCTGTACTGTGGGAAGGTTTCCGATGTCTGTACTGTGGGAAGGTTTCTAGTGTCTGTACTGTGGGAAGGTTTCTAGTGTTCGTTCTGTGGGAAGGTTTCCCGTGTTTGTACTGTGGGAAGGTTTCCAGTGTCTGTACTGTGCACATGTGGGAAGGTTTCCAGTGTCTGTACTGTGGGAAGGTTTCCAGTGTCTGTACTGTGGGAAGGTTTCCAGTGTCTGTACTGTGGGAAGGGTTTCAGTGTTTGCGCTTTGGAGGGCATGGTAGTTTGATAGTAAGAACGTTCAGCTATGGCGCTGACAGTTGGTAGTTCAAACCACCGATGGGGTCAGATTTTCATAGTTTGAAATCTCTTTCTGGTGACCTAGCATTAAGTTGATACCTGATTCAGTACAGGGAGAGTTAAGGCAGTGGAAGGAGAGAGAGATGAACTCTGCTTTGCATGATAGTACTGTGGCACAGACACCGTGAATCTATACTGTAACAAATCACAGACTGCCACTATGGGACTTTAACTGTAAGCTTTTAACCTTAACTTTGGTAAGCTTTACGATGTGCATAATTGGGGAAAGATTTTCAGTATCTGTTCTTTGGGAAGACTTTAGATGTCTTTTTACTTTGTGAAGGTTTTCAATGCGTGTGTGGTCTTGGAAGGATTTCAGTGTGTTTACTCTCTGAGAATGTCATGTGTCTGTTGTACTTTGGCAAGGTTTTCATTGTGTGTGTGTGTGTACTTGGCGGGGGGGGGGGGGAGGTTTTCAGTGCCCATATGAGTTCTTTGGGAAGGTGTTAGGTGTTGTTACTTTATGAAAGTTTTTCAATGTCTGTTCATGAAAAGTTTTCAGTCTGGACTTCAAAAAGGTTTTCAGTGCCTGTTACTTTGAAAAAGTGTACAGTGTCTTGTGTTTTGGAAAGGTTTTTGACATCTGCACATGGAAGGTTCTGTGCACGTTGGCAAGGTTTTCATTGGATGTGGGAAGGCCTTCAGTGTCTCAACATTGGAAGAATTTCAGTGTCTGTATTTCAAGAAGGCTTTTGGTGTGTGTACTTCTTGAAAGTTTTCAGTGTCAGTGCTTTTCAAAAGATTTTCAGTGTCTGTATTTTGGGAAGATTTTCGGTGTTCGTTCTTTAGGTTTTCGATGTCTGTGCACGGTAAGGCTTTGAGTGTTTTCACTGTGGGATGCTTTCAGTACAGCTGTACTGTTAGACTGGTTTCAGAGTATGGGCTTTTTGAAGGCTTTCCAGTGTCACTGTCTGTATTTTGATGAAGGCTTTCAGTGTCTGTATCATGTGAAGGCTTTGTGTCACTGTCTTTTTACCTTGTGAAGGCTTTCAGTGTCACTGTACTTTGTGAAGGCTCTTCCAGTGTCGGTATCTAGACTTTGTGAAAATTAACTGTGTCTGTATGTTGAGAAGGATTTTTAGTGTCAGTGCCTGGACTGTGTTTCAGTAACTAATGGTGAATTTCCACTTACCTTTTTGCGGATATTGCTTTAGAGCTTTTCACCCCAGCAAAGCGGTACTGCTTTGATTTTACAGTTCTTAGCGTTTCTGTGTTAAACATATATTTCTTAGAAATATAGAGCAATGCAACTGTAACAACTACACACACACACACACAAACACACAAACACACACACACACACACACACACACACACACACACATGCACTTCCTTCATAAAAGCGAATAACTTGTACTGTACTTGGCTTTCCGTATTCTGACAGTATATAGCATTACCGTTGATGAGGAGAGCCACCAAAAAAAAAAACCCCTTCAGTTGGCAAGATTTGAGGGCTGATAATTGTAGATAGGCTTGACATTTATCTTGGAAAGTTTAAAGGCCAGCATTTGTCGTTGAAAGGTTAAAAGCCAGATATTTGTCACTGAAAGTTTTAAAGGCCAGACATATGTCTTTGAAAGTTTAAAGGCCAGACATTTGTCTTTGAAAGTTTAAAGGCCAGACATTTGTCTTTGAAAGTTTAAAGGCCAGACATTTGTCTTTGAAAGGTTAAAGGCCAGACATTTGTCTTTGAAAGTTTAAAAGCCAGACATCTGTCTTGAGAATTGGAGGGGCCAGTCAGTGGTCTTTGAAGGTGGAGAGGCCAGGCATTGTCTTGGGAAGTGGAAAGGCTGAAGGCTGATCATATGTCTTGAGAAGTAGAAAGGTCAGACATTCATCTGGGATTGGGAAAAGCCAGACATTTGTTGTGAGTAGTGGAAAAGCCAATTATTGGTGTTTAGAAGCAGAAAGGCCAGGCAATACTTTTAGGAAGTGAAAAATAGTGTTGGGAAGCAGAAGGGCCAGACTGTTCTCAATGAAAGTGGAAAGGCCAGAAAATTGGTAGGAGGGTGAAAAGGTCGGACATTTGTCTTTGGAAACAGAAAGGTCGGACATTTGTGAACATGGAAAGGTGGGACATTTGTCTTTGAAAATGGAAAGGTCAGATGGGTTGTCTTTGGAAATGGAAAGGTCAGATGGGTTGTCTTTGGAAAATGGAAAGGTCAGATGGGTTGTCTTTGAAAATGGAAAGGTCAGATGGGTTTCTTTGGAATGAAGTCATTTCTTTGGAAATGGAAAGGTCAGATGGTTGTCTTTGGAAATGGAAAGGTCAGATGTTTGTCTTTGGAAATGGAAAGTCAGCATTTGTCTTTGGAAATAGAAAGGTCAGCATTGTCTTTGGAATGAAAGGTCAGCCATTTTCTTTGGAATGGAAAGGTCAGCCATTTTTCGTTGGAAATGGAAAGGTCTAGCCATTTTTCTTTGGAAATGGAAAGGTCAGATGGTTGTCTTTGGAAATGGAAAGGTCAGATGTTTGTCTTTGGAAATGGAAAGTCATCATTGTCTTTGGAAATAGAAAGTCAGATGTGTCTTTGGAAAAGGAAAGGTCAGCCATTTGTCTTTGGAATGGAAAGGTCAGCCTTTTTTGTTTGAAATGGAAGGTCTGCCATTTTTCTTTGGAAATGGAATGGTCAGCCATTTTTCTTTGGAAATGGAAAGGTCAGCCATCAGGATATGTAATCTAAGGATGTGGAAAGATCAGACAGTTGTTTCGGGATATGTAAAAAATAATAACTGACATTTGCCTTGGGATGTCAAAAAAAAAAAAAAAAGAAGAAAAATCAGATTTTTGTTCAGGGATTTTTCACTTTAGAACACAAGCTTTTTTCTCTAGCTCTTTCCATGTCTGTCTTTCTGACAGGTCTGTCTATCCTTCATCCGCGAGACCAGACTCTGATCATCTGCTGACGCAGATGTTCTGTTCATACTCTGTACAAAGAGTGGCTGCGACTCTTTTTTTTTTTTGTTTTTAAATGCACCAGCTCTCTTGAATTCCTTGCCCTGTCATCAATGTCTTGTAAAGATAATACTGCTGCCTTTAAAACATCGGTTCATCCACTGTTTTGTTGGTAATATAGATTTTTCTGCCGTGCTTCTCCTTTCAGGCTATTACTATGTAGCGATGCAAGTGCAGGTGTATTGATAGCTGTTCACTGTAAGTGATGTGCGAGATAGATGCTAGCTGTTGATCGACGAATCTGGTAGTAAACAGCAGTGACTGATGCATGAGGTATTTGTTAGCTGCGATGGATGTATGAAATAGTTACCTGGTGAAATTGATGTGCGGATTGGTTGTTGGCTGTAACTGACGAATGAGACAGTTGTTTAGCTGTAATTGACGAATGGGACAGTTGTTTAACTGTCATCGTTGTTAGCTGTAATTGATGACGGAGATCGTTGTTAAGCATAATCAATGTACAAGTTAGTTGGTATCCGATTGATGTGCGTGATAGTTGCCATCTGTACTTGATGTATGAAATGGTTACAGTTGATAGGGTGTCTGGCTCAGTACAGTACATGTATGCATATTCATGTCCATTTGCATGCATGTTTAGGTCACTTTACATATTTTCACGTGATACCTTGAAACATGTCTTCATTGATGTGGCGAGTTGATATTTCTCCTTTACCTTTCCCAGTGATTGTACAGCATCATAAACCAGATGATTTATCCTGGATATGACATTTTATAAACATGTCCTTTTTTTGCTATTATCATTATACATTTACACATGGGAATGTTAATCGGAGGTCAGAGCTGTTATGACTCATTGGTAGTACAGTGCCAGTCATAGCCCATGTCAGTTGTACAATGTTATCCTACTATTCATCAACTCACAGGAGAGAGACAGATTTTACCAGGACACAGGAATTGCTGCGGCAGCAGCGGAGTTTCTGACCGAAGGAGTATGTTTGGTGGCGTCAAGAGCCGGTCTGTGTGAGGCAACAATTTCAAGGTGGATGAACACACAGCAGTAAAAGTGTGTAGGAGTCGGTCGAAAAGTCACATCGTTTGTTTGGTGCAGTATGTTCTTGCTTGAGGCACCATGATGACTTTCACTGATAGCAACCAGTGTTATGTCTGGCGTTGTAAATGCGTAGTGTCTGCATCACATCACATGATTCTGTTTTAATATGGTTAATTTATGCACAATGAAGGGTTGGTGTCTGTGCTCACTTGTCTGCTTATTACTTGTTTGCCTTTATGGAGCAATTATCTTAAAATGCAGAAAAGAAGGAGCTTTTAGATGGTGTTTTTTTTTTAATTTTTTTTAAAAGCTTGTTTTTAAATTTGGCGTTGTGATAAAACAGTGTGTATGTGATTTTCTGTATCCGTTTACACCAAGCTGTTATGTTTTTTTTTGTGCGTTTTTTTTTCGCTGTCTCATTCTTCACCTCCCATGCTGATCTCTCCGCTCTCTGTGACACAGCCACACCAGGATCACTCTGTTGAATCCCCAGCACCAGTTCATGTTGGGCGTTCGGGATTGGGTCATGATGAGGAAACCCCCAAGAAGAGACCCTGCATAGCTGCATAGCCACTTGTCCATGGTGCTTTCTCTGATCCAGGACACGCGGGATATCACATACTTCTCATTCCTGTGACCTAAGTGATCATAGGGGCAACACGAGGGACGACTCTGTCAATCTTCTTCTCCATGGCGGCCTGTCCTCTGCTTCTTGCAGGAGTTCTGGCAGCCTGAGGTTTGTCAGTTCCGTCACATTCTCCGACCAGCTCTTTCTCTGCCTGCCTCTGCGCCTTCCTCCTTTCAAGCGTGCAGTGCAGGATTGTCTTTGGCAGCGAGTCGTGTCACGTGGCCAAACCACATCAGTTTTCTCCTAACCGTAGCCAAGAGGGGTTCCGGTGGTGCTGCCAGTGTAGTGGCCACATGCTCTCGGGTAGAGTCGTCGTTGCTTCTGGTGCTGTGTCCAGGAGATGAGATATCACCTACTGGGGAATGGTACTGTGCCGTTGGCAAGCCTGGAGACTGAATGGACTGTGCTGTGGAGGATGAGGTAGCACCTACTGGGGAATGGTACTGTGCCGTTAGCAAGCCTGGAGACTGAATGGACTGTGCTGTGGATGAGGTAGCACCTGCTGGGGAATGGTACTGTGCCGTTAGCAAGCCTGGAGACTGAATGGACTGCACTGTGGATGAGGTAGCACCTGCTGGGGAATGGTACTTTGCTGTTAGCAAGCCTGGAGACTGAATGGACTGTGCTGTGGAGGATGAGGCATCACCTATTGGGGAATGGTACTCTGCTGTTAGCAAGCCTGGAGAATGAATGGACTGCACTGTGGAGGTAGCCATGACTGGTGTTGGTGCTGCCATGTTTTGGTTTTGTACTTATGGAGGGGGGCTGGAATAGCTCAGTGGTAGAGCGCCGGACTCGTAATTTTGGGATTGTGGGTTCGAATCTCTGCTGGGCCATTTCGGTACAGGGGGATTTTTCCCTCGGAGTTAACATTGGTTCTGACTCCATTCCCCGTACAGTCCTTCGAATGAGACTATAAACCAAAGTTCCGTGTGTGAACACATGCATAAGATCTTGAACACACGTAAAATCCTATCACCAGCTTTTGGAAGAGAAGGCCAGTTTGGCCGTTGGTATGGATGACACATTACACATAGCATGCACCTTCCCCGAAGATGGAGTATGGCTGCCTTAATGGCGGGATAAAAAATGGTCATACACACAAAACTCCACTCCCTTTATTGGGTAGATGGGATTAATCCTTGCCTGTCTATACAGGGAGTGTCCGCAGGAGTGTCAGCCTGCATACACAGAAGAAGAAGAGAAGTACTTATGGAGTGTCAGCATAGTGTCCTGTAGACTGTGTTCCTGTATTGTTTGTCACTGTATTGCCACCAGCACCTTTGTCTGATCTCCTGATGTTTCAGCCTGAAGAATTTTTTGAAAATGACGGAAAGCTGGGAAGCTTTGACAATCTTATTTTATCAGGAGCGGCTCATCCGTGTTGTCCTCACCGAATGCTATGCACAGTAACACTTCTGTTTTTTTTTTGTTCATTGGAAGGCACTCGATGTGTTGAATGTGTCCGAGATATGCTGTAGAAATTCGTTTAGTCGTCAAGGTGTGTGCTACTGTCTCATGTTTAAACATATCTTTTGAAGCGCATAAAAAGCATGCAGGGTTTTGTGTTGGAACATTTTTGTTTGAAGTTGTGAAAAGCTTGCGGGTTTTTGTGTTTGAAATGTTGTTTGAAGTAGTAAAAAGCATACAGGTTTTTGTGCTTTAAACGTCATTTGATGTAGTAGAAAGCATGCAGGTTTTTGTGTTTTAAATATTGCTTGAAGAAGTTAAAAAAAGCACGCAGGTTTTTGTGTTTGGACATGTCGGTTTAAACAGTATGCACATGTGTGGGGGTTCCGCAGCTTGAAACTTGTGGTTTCATAGCCGTGATATTTTGTATTCTTTCCCCCCCTTGGTTATTGAGTGTTGAGTTTGTCTTTTTAGTGTCTGTGGCCCCTGTAGGTATGCCTCAGGCTTTTTCAGTATGGGAGATTTGTGCTAGCAGTTTCCGCTTTTTTTGCATTTCATATCAGTCATTTATGTAACACCAGTCTCCAGTTCTAGACACATGCATGGCCTTCCACACAAGGATTCAAGTTATGTTTGTCCTTGGTGTCAACAGTTTGAATACATACACACCTGCCCACACAGACATGCATAGGTTCCCAAGAAATACATGCATACATAATGAAATAGACCTACACATTTTTTGTTTCAGCACAGATTTTTGTTTGTTCTTGTTCCACTAACATTCAGTAGTCGACACGTGCACAAAGGTAATTTCTATGGACCTGGAGGGAGGGGGGGTTGGGGTTAAGGCTTTAGCACAAATCCCTTGGGGGTGCTGAACATGCATGACACAGATGCAGCCAGATCGCCTGCCCTTGACCGGTTCTGCTTGTTTGTCATCACTGAGGGCGTGCGCAGTCTGGTTGTTGGTGCTTCCATAGATGCTGCAGTGATCTAGCTTGCAGGTTTTTCTTTGAATTTGAAATGGTTTCTTTTTCTTTTAAAGAACATGACTAGTTGTCTGAATTTGAAAAGGTTTCTTTTTCTTTTAAAGAACATGACAAGTTGAAATGGTTTCTTTTTTCTTTGAATTTGAAATGGTTTCTTTTTCTTTGAATTAAGGGACATGACAGTTTGTCCCCTTTGAAAAAAAAAATGTAGCAGTTCAAGTGCATGATACTGCTTTACGTGTTGTGTTAGAATGTTCTCCATCACAATGTAGTTCTGTCCTTAATTGTCCTTGAGTGTGTGTGCACACATCTGAATCTGATGGGTATTGTTGCAGCATCTTACATGTTGTCCTCTGTCGTAAGTGATAGCGCTCATGCATTTTTTTAAAATAGTTTTTTTCATATCTTATTCATCATGTTGTCTTACTATTTTCTCCATTTCTTTTTTTTTTTTCTCAGCAGTCCTCCACAGTTGTTAGTGTTGTTGAAAATGAGGATTTGGTTTTGCTTCCCAACCCTGTCAACTTTGAATGTGGCAGCATTTATGATGAATGGCCTGTTGATGCAGTTGATTACATCTGCTCTGAATTCATGAAAGGAAAGAAAGAAAAAAAAAAAAAACAACAACCAGAGTGCAGAGTGACATGCTGGAATTGAAAAAAACAGGCAAGTGAATTTTCCACAAATTTGTCCAGTTCAGATGTCAGAATTAATAACAGCAACTACGGCATTGCCCAAATAAAACACACCAGCAGCAGCCATGGCGAAGTGGTTAGTGCTGCGGATTCCAGGCTGGGTCGCAGGTTTGATTCCTATCAGCGTCACTTGTTTGTGGGATTTTTCTGCCCCAACTGCTTCCAATCCAGAGACAAGTTTCCTGTGGGTGCAATTAGGAAGACTGGTACCACAGTCAAGTTTCATCCTCATAATGGGCGAGTCTCTGAGAGTGTTGCTGAGATTTACTGACCAACAATGCAGGTGTCGTGTCTTTTTTTTGGGTCTGGCTGACACCGGGATAGTCCTGTCATGCTGTCTCAGACCAGAGTGGAAATGCGAAGCATCATCTTCATCATCCTGATCAATCAGCATTGAAATGAAAACAAGAACCCTCATGCTCTGTGGCCCATCATTCCCAGTTTTCATGAGTTACCTCAGTTTCGATCCCCACCCCCCCCCCCCCCCCCAACTCCACCGCATGTTGATGAGAATCTGTTCCACATCACCGGAACCAGCAAGTCCATGGATTCTGTCGTTGATGTAGCGGCACCCTCGGGGGGGGGGGGGGGGGGGGGGGGGGGGGGGGGGGGGAATAGCTCACTCATGCTGTCTCTGCCACTAAGCAACTATCATCATCATCATTTGGGGGCTTAGTCTGTGGGGTCCTGCGTGTGTTGGATCAGAACAGGCACCATTGTACACCCACCGAAGTGACTCGGCAGCAGTGCAGTGTCTTCTCCTGTGGGTTGCCTCACGACGACTTGACATTGACTGCTCCCTGTGGATTGCTGGTGCCGGGGCTGTGGTGAGATGGGCCAGGCTGTGGCTGTGGACGGGGGGAGTTGGAATGAGCAGTATGGATGTAGTGGCTACTAAGGTGGCATAGGTGCGAGGAAGAAAAACAAACGAATAAGATAAAACAAAAAACAAACAAAAAGAAACTTGCCAGATAGCTGTCATCATAAAAAATGCACACACACACACACATACAAGATCATCCACAGAGAGCTGTCAGGGGAATTTTATTTTGTATGTTTTGTACATGTGGTTGGCGATATATGAAGGAGACCTAGGGTCTTGACAATGGACTTAGTGCTGGATGTTGTTTGAACTAGAAGTGTTTTAGCAGTCTTGTTGTCGCAAAGGCTGCAGTCTGTTGTTATCAGTGCTGCGTTTCCTGCTCAGGCTTTTTGGAGCGAGTGTCTGCGAGGGGCACACTGCAAAGTTGTGTTGATAGTGGCATTAGACTATGAAATGTCCGTTTATGTATCTTTCCACGTTTATGTAGGGGATGTATAGTGTGTGTCTCTTTTTTTTTTTTTTTAAAGAAAAAGCGATGTTTTTATGCAACAAATGTGCATGTGTGATTTTTTTCTTTTTTTTCGTGTGTGTGGTCAGGATGGATTTTTTGTCCCCCAACTTTGTGAAAGTCCAGAAAAGGCCCTTTGTGGATGGCAGGGCTACAATCGTAGAAATACAAACGAGAATTTTGTGTGGGGAGGGATTTTGTGATTGAAGAAACAACAGCTTCAGTAGAAACGTGTTCAGAAAATTGCAATGTCCATTGTTAATATCCGACGAGCAAATGTGTGTGTGTGTGTGTGTGTGTGTGTGTGTGAAATTCACATCACAGTCTTTATACTTGTGTTCAATCTACTAGTAAAAGAAGAAGTAGAAAGATTTTTTTTTTTAGACTTGACGGATTGATACTTTTGTCTTTTTGTTTTTCAGATCTGCTTTTGTAAATCACTTTTAACAACATGTGCGCATGTGTTTGCTCATTTGTGCGTGTAGGAGTTTTCAGCAACGCACACATGTCAATATGTCTTTGTGTCTGGATGAAGGTTGGGGGGGGACATGGGAGGGGTTGGAGAACAAGGGAGATACAGTGTTGGAACGTGGGGGGGAGGGGGGGGGGGAATGGAGACGGCAGAAGGAGAAAGGTGGAATGGCAGGGACGTGCAGTACGGTGTTTGTCAGTGCTATGAGAGTATATACAACAGATATTATAGAGCACCTGGAGCGCACTGTTGGAAAGCACTGTAGAAATGTCCTGCTACAATTATTGTTTTTGCTGTGGGTTCTGATAAATTTGTGTGCACTGAGAACATCCATTTACAATGCCCTGCAGAACAGTGCACCAACACCACCCTCCTGCTGGAGAGAAGGGAGAACAAAGGATGTCTGTCTATCCATAGGACCGAGTGTGTTCTCAGTCGCCCTTCCCACCAGCTGTCTTGTTAGCTAGGCCGGTGTTCCATACCAGATTCAGCGCTCCCCACCCCCTCCCCCTGACCTCCATCCAAGCCCCCACTACAGAAATCACTGGATACATGTGATAGAGGATTGAGAATGTGACCAATGTGTACCATTGGATACAATGAACTGATGATATATACAGACTGATACAGACAGGACAGGAAACAGATCATTGAATACACACAGTGAACTGATGATGTATACAGCCTGATACAGACAGGAGACAGATCATTGAATACACACAGTGAACTGATGATGTATCCAGCCTGATACAGACAGGAAACAGATCATTGAATACACACAGTGAACTGATGATGTATCCAGCCTGATACAGACAGGAAACAGATCATTGAATACACACAGTGAACTGATGATGTACACAGCCTAATACAGACAGGAAACAGATCATTGAATACACACAGTGAACTGATGATGTATCCAGCCTGATACAGACAGGAAACAGATCATTGAATACACACAGTGAACTGATGATGTATCCAGCCTGATACAGACTGAAACAGCCAATGTCAAGTTTGTAGATTCATGTATGGTAAATTGGAACATTCCAGTCTTCTCTGCTGTTCGTTCCTCTATGGTCACCAGCTTTGGCGTGACTGTTTAGAAAGCCATAAATCCAAGGCCACAAGAATGCATGAAACGTTTCAATGAAATAAACACAAACAAAAAAATACTCCTGTTGAGAAAATGTTTGGGACGAAAAAAACAACTGAGCCATGAGGGCTATATTGTGGATGGGTGTGCATGTTATTTTGGGGTTTTATGTACATACATGTGTGAATTCAATTTTGCATCCTTTTTTTTGCAAAAAGTTTTTTTTAGACTATGATCACTCATATCCGAGGTGTGGCAGTGAATGTTAACCAGACTGTTTTTCAGAACCAGTTTCCTGTGCTGATAGTGGGTGTGCACTCTTGGCCTGTGTCTTATGTCATGATTCCGTTGATGCATGGAGAATGGATCGAACCAAGGTCTGTTTCGAACTTTGAAGAAAACCGACCTTCCACGTTGAAAGATGTCATAATAAAACTGAGTTCTGAAAAAAAAAAAGCATTGGGCGTATGTCATGACTGTGTGTAGGAGTTGTAATGATATTGGTGTTTGTGTATTAGTGTTGTCCTGTTGGAATAAAGAGAGTAGGTGTTCACTTCTTGGTGCTTCTAATGTCACACCATTTGCAATGTATAGCTAGTTTGTGACATTGTCACCGAGGTGTGTTTAGAGAAAGCGAAAACATCTTCATGTTCCATGTGTGTGCACATACACATGTTGCTTTCTTCGTGTACCATGTGTAAGTGTGCACATACACGTTGTTTTTTTAATGTACCCATGTGTGCGTGTGCACATACATGTGTTGTTTTCATGTACCCATGTGTGCGTGTGCACATACACATATTGTTTTCTTAATGTACCATGTGTGTATGTGCACATACACATGTTGCCAACTTCATGTACCATGTGTGTGTGTGTGCACATCCACATGTAGTTTTCTTAATGTACCATGTGTGTATGTGCACATACACATGTTGTTTTTCTTAATGTACCATGTGTGTGTGTGTGTGCACATACACATGTTGTTTTCTTCATGTACCATGTGTATATGTTCACATACACATGTTGTTTTCTTCATGTACCATGTGTATATGTTCACATACACATGTTGTTTTCTTCATGTACCATGTGTATATGTTCACATACACATGTTGTTTTCTTCATGTACCATGTGTGTATGTACACATACACATGTTGTTTTCTTCATGTACCATGTGTATATGTTCACATACACATGTTGTTTTCTTCATGTACCATGTGTATATGTTCACATACACATGTTGTTTTCTTCATGTACCATGTGTATATGTTCACATACACATGTTGTTTTCTTCATGTACCATGTGTATATGTTCACATACACATGTTGTTTTCTTCATGTACCATGTGTGTATGTTCACATACACATGTTGTTTTCTTCATGTACCATGTGTGTATGTACACATACACATGTTGTTTTCTTCATGTACCATGTGTATATGTACACATACACATGTTGTTTTCTTCATGTACCATGTGTATATGTTCACATACACATGTTGTTTTCTTCATGTACCATGTGTATATGTTCACATACACATGTTGTTTTCTTCATGTACCATGTGTGTATGTTCACATACACATGTTGTTTTCTTCATGTACTATGTGGGTATGTTCACATACACATGTTGTTTTCTTCATGTACCATGTGTGTGTGTACACATACACATGTTGTTTTCTTCATGTACCATGTGTATATGTTCACATACACATGTTGTTTTCTTCATGTACCATGTGTATATGTTCACATACACATGTTGATTTCATCACACATCTCTGCAATGTATTTATTATTCAACACTGGGGACGAGGCTCAAGAGGCTGAATGCCACTGTCATCTCTGATTTAGTCCAGGAGGTCTGCAAAGGAGTTAGGCTTGAAGATTGTGATGAAAGAAAAAATGTTCAGGGGAAGTGTGTGTGTGTGTGTGTGTGTGCCTGAGAGAGAGAGAGAGAGAGGGAGAGAGTAAATAAACAAATGTCACACTCGCTCTCACCAAAGAAGCTAATCCCAGTAGGACTAGCCACTTTGCACACTTCAGTGCGTGCTGTGGGCATGCTGAACAGAGCCACAGTGAATGTGACCTAAGAGGCTGTGGGCATGCTGAACAGAGCCACAGTGAATGTGACCTAAGAGGCTATGGGCATGCTGAACAGAGCCACAGTGAATGTGACCAAAGAGGCTATGGGCATGCTGAACAGAGCCACAGTGAATGTGACCTAAGAGGCTATGGGCATGCTGAACAGAGCCACAGTGAATGTGACCAAAGAGGCTATGGGCATGCTGATCAGAGCCACAGTGAATGTGACCTAAGAGGCTATGGGCATGCTGAACAGAGCCACAGTGAATGTGACCATAGAGGCTGTGGGCATGCTGACAGAGCCAGTGAAATGTGACCAAGAGGCTATGGGCATGCTGACAGAGCACAGTGAATGTGACCAAGAGGCTTGGGCATGCTGAACAGAGCCACAGTGAATGTGACCTAAGAGGCTATGGGATGCTGAACAGAGCCCAACATGTGAATATGTGACCAAGAGGCTATGGGCATGCTGAACAGAGCCCAGTGAATGTGACCTAAGAGCTATGGGCATGCTGAACAGAGCCAGTGAATGTGACCTAAGAGAGCTAGGGCATGCTGAACAGAGCCAGTGAATGTGACCTAGAGGCTTGGGCATGCTGAACAGAGCCAGTGAATGTGACCTAAGAGGCTATGGGCATGCTGAACAGAGCCAGTGAATGTGACCTAGAGGCTATGGGCATGCTGATCAGAGCCAGTGAATGTGACCTAAGGACTATGGCCATGCTGATCAGAGCCAGTGAATGTGACCTAAGAGGACTATGGGCATGCTGATCAGAGCCAGTGAATGTGACCTAAGAGCTATGGCCATGCTGACAGAGCCAGTGAATGTGACCTAAGAGCTATGGCATGCTGATCAGAGCCAGTGAATGTGACCTAGAGGACTATGGGCCATGCTGATCAGAGCCAGTGAATGTGACCTAGAGGCTGATGGCATGCTGAACAGAGCCAGTGAATGTGACCTTAGAGGCTGTGGGCATGCTGATCAGAGCCAGTGAATGTGACCTTAGAGGCTGTGGGCATGCTGAACAGAGCCAGTGAATGTGACCTTAGAGGCTGTGGGCATGCTGAACAGAGCCAGTGAATGTGACCTTAAGGCTGTGGGCATGCTGAATCAGAGCCAGTGAATGTGACCTTAGAGGCTGTGGGCATGCTGACAGAGCCAGTGAATGTGACCTTAGAGGCTGTGGGCATGCTGACAGAGCCAGTGAATGTGACCTTAGAGGCTGTGGGCATGCTGACAGAGCCAGTGAATGTGACCTTAGAGGCTGTGGGCATGCTGATCAGAGCCAGTGAATGTGACCTAGAGGCTGTGGGCATGCTGCAGAGCAGATGCCAGAGGTGGCAGCGAGAGAATGTGACCTTAGAGGCTGTGGGCATGCTGACAGAGCCAGTGAATGTGACCTTAGAGGCTAGTGGGCATGCTGATCAGAGCCAGTGAATGTGACCTTAGAGGCTGTGGGCATGCTGATCAGAGCCAGTGAATGTGACCTAGAGGCTGTGGGCATGCTGATCAGAGCCAGTGAATGTGACCTAGAGGCTGTGGGCATGCTGATCAGAGCCATTGAATGTGACCAAGAGGCTATGGGCATGCTGAACAGAGCCACAGTGAATGTGACCTAAGAGGCTATGGGATGCTGAACAGAGCCCAGTGAAGTGACCAAGATGCATGGCAAGCTGACAGAGCGCAGTTTTGACCAAGAGGCTTGGCATGCTGAAGGAGCCAGTGAATGTGACCCAAGAGGCTGTGGCATGCTGAACAGAGCCACAGTGAATGTGACTAAGAGACTATGGGCATGCTGAACAGAGCCAGTGAATGTGACCTAAGAGACTATGGGCATGCTGAACAGAGCCAGTGAATGTGACCTTAGAGGCTGTGGGCATGCTGAACAGAGCCAGTGAATGTGACCTTAGAGGCTATGGGCATGCTGAACAGAGCCAGTGAATGTGACCTTAAGGCTATGGGCATGCTGATCAGAGCCAGTGAATGTGACCTAAGAGACTATGGCCATGCTATTGGAGCCAGTGAATGTGACCTAAGAGACTATGGGCATGCTGATCAGAGCCAGTGAATGTGACCAAGAGACTATGGCCATGCTGATTAGAGCCAGTTAATGTGACTAAGAGACTATGCCATGCTTCAGAGCCGTGAATGTGACCTAAGAGACTATGGCCATGCTGATCAGAGCCAGTGAATGTGAATGTGACCTTAGAGGCTGTGGGCATGCTGAACAGAGCCAGTGAATGTGACCTTAGAGGCTGTGGGCATGCTGATCAGAGCCAGTGAATGTGACCTTAGAGGCTGTGGGCATGCTGAACAGGCAGTGAATGTGACCTTAGAGGCTGTGGGCATGCTGAACAGAGCCAGTGAATGTGACCTTAGAGCTGTGGGCATGCTGATCAGAGCCAGTGAATGTGACCTTAGAGGCTGTGGGCATGCTGATCAGAGCCAGTGAATGTGACCTTAGAGGCTGTGGGCATGCTGATCAGAGCCAGTGAATGTGACCTTAGAGGCTATGGGCATGCTGATCAGAGCCAGTGAATGTGACCTCAGAGGCTGTGGGCATGCTGATCAGAGCCATTGAATGTGACCTTAGAGGTTGTGGGCATGCTGAACAGAGCCAGTGAATGTGACCTTAGAGGCTGTGGGCATGCTGATCAGAGCCAGTGAATGTGACCTTAGAGGCTATGGGCGTGCTGAACAGAGCCAGTGAATGTGTCCTCAAAGGCTGTGGGCATGCTGATCAGAGCCAGTGAATGTGACCTTAGAGGCTATGGGCATGCTGAACAGAGCCAGTGAATGTGACCTTAGAGGCTATGGGCATGCTGATCAGAGCCAGTGAATGTGACCTCAGAGGCTAGAAAGGAAATCTGAAATGAGATAGGGGACAGTAAAACAACAAACAAGTAGAATAAATCTTGCTGCTATGATGACAGAAAACACACACACACACATAACTCCAAACGAATGTGAAGAGTATGTTTGTGCATGTGTGTGTGTGTGTGTGTGTGTGTGTGTGTGTGTGTGTATTTGCATATCAAGGGCTGACTGCCAGAGCCCAGTATCACACACACACACACACACACACACACATATATATATATATATATATATATATATATATATATATATATATATATATCATGAACAATATTAAAAAGTCCTTAAAAAATCTGAAAATGCTCAACCCCTTGGGGAGCAACATCTGTTAAAAATATTTTTTTTTAAATGAAGTATAAAAATCTACAAGCTTGTTTCAAGCCTTGCTATATCAT
The DNA here is from genome assembly GCA_033310375.1 of Conus canariensis. Classification (NCBI taxonomy): domain Eukaryota; kingdom Metazoa; phylum Mollusca; class Gastropoda; order Neogastropoda; family Conidae; genus Conus; species Conus canariensis. Next base: position 56,043,029 of record CM065737.1, read on the forward strand.
CAGGATATCTTTTTCTGGGGCACGCCAACGATCTTTTATGGCGTGCGGGACTTGATTTCAACTCTGTGTGTGCAGGCGGATCTCATTTGCTGCACGTGCGGCCTGTGGTTCTTATTGGGGCCTGTTCAGTGGAATGTGCTAGCAAAGATTTCCACTTGTGCCTGCAATTGTTTACAATTTTCTACTTTTGTGTTCAGAGTTGCTAAGTGTGGTTTACATAATATCAACCATTTTTCTGTTGAGCATAGATTGCATCTTTTTGAAATATTGTTGTATGGTGTTGCTCTTTTTATGATTTTCCATGATATGTTGTAGTCTATTTTTTTTTCTTTGAGTCTCCAAATGTATTTACTCAGCTCTGTTTGATTTTTGTATTTTTCATTTTTGAATGACTGTTTGTGGTTTGCGTATCTGGTTTTGAAAGTGTTTTCAGTAATCCCTATATATGTTTCTTTTTCATTTTCTGATGTTACCGTAGCTTGGTATACAATGTTGCTGTGAAGACATTTGTTGCTTAGGGGGCACTGTTCTTTTTTAGTGCAGTTGCAAGATGTCCTTTCAGCGCCCTTCTCTTTTGTGTTGCTTTTCTTTTTGTTAGATGAATCAATTATGTTTTTGAGGTTAGGCATACATGAGTATGATAGTTTAATGGTGTTTTTGTTGAATATTTTGGACAGTTTGTGTTCTTTTGGAGATGATGTTGCCAAGATTTTAAAGAATTCTTTTCCTACATTTGTTTTTACTTGTCCATCGTATGGTGGGTTGTACCATATGATCTTTCTTTTCCTATTTTTCTTATTTCTGTTCGTGTTATTGTCTGGACTGTATTGTAGTTTGTAATTGTAACCACTTTTTTGTAATGCTTCTTGATATTCTGTTGCTGCATCATTGAATGCGTTTTCATTGCATGACAGGTTGGATAGTCTCTTGTTTATACCATTGGGTATTGTTTTTAGTATAGATGGTGGGTGGTTGCTTTTGGTGTTTACATAGATTGGTATGTCATTGGGTTTTTTGTATGGTTTGTACACATGGTCATTGAGGTCTAATGTTATGTCTAGGTAATTCACTACTTTTTTGTTTGCTTCTATTGTAATTTTTAAGTTGTGGTTTTTAAAGATTTTACATAATTCTTTTTTCTTGTTTTCAATGGTTCTTGGATTATTGTTTAATGCAGCGAGGCCGTCATCTCTGTATAAACCGACCTGTTTTCCAAGTTGTTTTTGGATGTTGGATAGCATGAATAGTCCGACTAGTTCACATGTTTCAGCACCATCATACGATCCCATGGTTACATCAAATGTGGAGTTTTTGCTCGTTTTTTTAATCCAAGTTTCATTTCTGCTATGGAGTAAGGTTTTCTAGGTGTGGAAAATAATCTCCATTTCTGACTCTGTTATTTTTGTGTATCTATTGGCAAATTTCAAAGCTTTGTTGAGTAGTTCTTCATCAATGGATGGATAGAAGTCTACTATGTCAAATGTAATGAACATTGTATTTCTCTGTTTGTTGAGTTTCTTAAACCATTGTATGACTTCATAGCTGTTTTTCCAAAGGTTGTATTCGGTGTTTGATTTTACATCTTCTATAGCTTTTTCCAAAATTCTCTTGCTTATTTTGCCCAGTTCGGATTTAGATGGGTTTATTAGTCTACATGTTGGGTTGTTTTGGAAGTTAGGCTTGTGGTCTTTAAGTGCTATGAAGGCTTCTTTTGTTGCTGTTGCCTCTACCCTATCGCTTAACTCCATGCGGTGTGCAAGCTCTTTTTCTTTTTTGCGGATGTTGCTATGTGTGGTTTTATCAGCTTTCTTGTAGGTTTTCTGGATGTTTTTGTTTAAGAGTTGAGAGTATTCATTTGGTTCCATTTTGTAAAAATTGCTGGTTTTGTCAGCCTTTACGAATATCTTTTTATCATTTTGGATTTGTTTCATATCATTTGCTAGTGACGTTTGAAAATTGTTATTTGATTTTTTGAATTTAATATTGGCTATCAGTCCCTTCATTTTGTCTTCAAAAGGTTTCATTTCCTTTATTGTCGGAGGTGATCGCCATGATTTGTATCCATATGTGTTTTTGTCTTCATTCTTTGCATTTGGGTTTAGGAAGAAGAACGCCTTCCATCTCATGTTGCGCACAAATTTCTTGGTTTGCTCTGTCAGTTTTTTAGTGTAAGTTTGTGGGTTTGAAAATGGTATGTTTTTAGTGGATTGCCTAAAGTTGATTTTCTCCATTTTAGATTTTTTCAGACCATGATAATGGCATGATGATAGCACGGCTTGAAACAAGCTTGTAGATTTTTATACTTCATTTTAAAAAAAGTATTTTTAACAGATGTTGCTCCCCAAGGGGTTGAGCATTTTCAGATTTTTTAAGGACTTTTTTTATATTGTTCATGATAATTGCTCCTCACGTTGAGCACTGTGGTCTGAAAAAATCTAAAATGGAGAAAATCAACTTTAGGCAATCCACTAAAAACATACCATTTTCAAACCCACAAACTTACACTAAAAAACTGATAGAGCAAACCGAGAAATTTGTGCGCAACATGAGATGGAAGGCGTTCTTCTTCCTAAATCCAAATGCAAAGAATGAAGACAAATACACATTTGGATTCAAATCATGGCGATCACCCCCGACAATAGATGAAATGAAACCTTTTGAAGACAAAATGAAGGGACTGATAGCCAATATTAAATTCAAAAAATCAAATAACAACTTTCAAACATCACTAGCAAATGATATAAAACAAATCCAAAATGATAAAAAGATATTCGTAAAGGCTGACAAAACTAGCAATTTTTACAAAATGGAACCAAATGAATACTCTCAACTCTTAAACAGAAACATCCAGAAAAACTACAAGAAAGCTGATAAAACCACACACAGCAACATCCGCAAAAAAGAAAAAGAGCTTGCACACCGCATGGAGTTAAGCGATAGGGTAGAGGCAACAGCAACAAAAGAAGCCTTCATAGCACTTAAAGACCACAAGCCTAACTTCCAAAACAACCCAACATGTAGACTAATAAACCCATCTAAATCCGAACTGGGCAAAATAAGCAAGAGAATTTTGGAAAAAGCTATAGAAGATGTAAAATCAAACACCGAATACAACCTTTGGAAAAACAGCTATGAAGTCATACAATGGTTTAAGAAACTCAACAAACAGAGAAATACAATGTTCATTACATTTGACATAGTAGACTTCTATCCATCCATAGATGAAGAACTACTCAACAAAGCTTTGAAATTTGCCAAGAGATACACAAAAATAACAGAGTCAGAAATGGAGATTATTTTCCACACCTAGAAAACCTTACTCCATAGCAGAAATGAAACTTGGATTAAAAAAACGAGCAAAAACTCCACATTTGATGTAACCATGGGATCGTATGATGGTGCTGAAACATGTGAACTAGTCGGACTATTCATGCTATCCAACATCCAAAAACAACTTGGAAAACAGGTCGGTTTATACAGAGATGACGGCCTCGCTGCATTAAACAATAATCCAAGAACCATTGAAAACAAGAAAAAAGAATTATGTAAAATCTTTAAAAACCACAACTTAAAAATCATAATAGAAGCAAACAAAAAAGTAGTGAATTACCTAGACATAACATTAGACCTCAATGACCATGTGTACAAACCATACAAAAAACCCAATGACATACCAATCTATGTAAACACCAAAAGCAACCACCCACCATCTATACTAAAAACAATACCCAATGGTATAAACAAGAGACTATCCAACCTGTCATGCAATGAAAACGCATTCAATGATGCAGCAACAGAATATCAAGAAGCATTACAAAAAAGTGGTTACAATTACAAACTACAATACAGTCCAGACAATAACACGAACAGAAATAAGAAAAATAGGAAAAGAAAGATATGGTACAACCCACCATACGATGGACAAGTAAAAACAAATGTAGGAAAAGAATTCTTTAAAATCTTGGCAACATCATTTCCAAAAGAACACAAACTGTCCAAAATATTCAACAAAAACACCATTAAACTATCATACTCATGTATGCCTAACCTCAAAAACATAATTGATTCATCTAACAAAAAGAAAAGCAACACAAAAGAGAAGGGCGCTGAAAGGACATCTTGCAACTGCACCAAAAAAGAACAGTGCCCCCTAAGCAACAAATGTCTTCACAGCAACATTGTATACCAAGCTACGGTAACATCAGAAAATGAAAAAGAAACATATATAGGGATTACTGAAAACACTTTCAAAACCAGATACGCAAACCACAAACAGTCATTCAAAAATGAAAAATACAAAAATCAAACAGAGCTGAGTAAATACATTTGGAGGCTCAAAGATAAAAAAATAGACTACAACATATCATGGAAAATCATAAAAAGAGCAACACCATACAACAATATTTCAAAAAGATGCAATCTATGCTCAACAGAAAAATGGTTGATATTATGTAAACCACACTTAGCAACTCTGAACACAAAAGTAGAAATTGTAAACAATTGCAGGCACAAGTGGAAATCTTTGCTAGCACATTCCATCTGAACAGGCCCCAATAAGAACCACAGGCCGCACGTGCAGCAAATGAGATCCGCCTGCACACACAGAGTTGAAATCAAGTCCCGCACGCCATAAAAGATCGTTGGCGTGCCCCAGAAAAAGATATCCTGATGATAGCAAGGCTTGAAACAAGCTTGTAGATTTTTATACTTCATTTAAAAAAAAATATTTTTCACAAATATATATATATATGTTTAAGGGAGATACTGGGTTCTGGCGGTCAACCCTTGATATGTTTAAATCTGATTGATGCAAGTGTGTGTGTGCATGTATGTGTATGTGTGTGTGTGTGTGTTAGCATATGTTTAAATTTGAGTCGTGAAAGTGTTTGTGTTTAAAGGCCTGTGCACAGTGTGACAGTGATCACACACGCATGTACATACATACACAAACAGTTGCACTTATAGCAGCCACACGTTTTCAACCAGAGTGAGAATATCACAGCATTAGTTATACAAGACCACTACACCAACAACAGTTATTTTCTACCTATTTATTGTCACAAAGACAGCCTACAATGTTCAGTGAAGAATACAGGTTCGTTCTTTACTGCTCTTTTTAAGTGGGTTCTTTCTCTTATGCATACTACATTTTAGTTTTAGTATTCCATTAGTGGTTATTTAAATACATTGACTAAGCCCTTGTTTACACGTATCAGTGTAGGCACTAAAATAGAATGGTTTTATACAAACGCATCATAGAAAGACATTTTCTTAGACTTTGCTTACCATTTTATACATACAGTTTTCTCTGTTTATATTAAAATTCATAAAAAAAAAAAAAAAATGACAAAAAAAAAAGCTCAGGAGTATGCAGTATGAATCCAGGTTATACAAGATTACATTAATATCAACATTTTTTGAAAACTAGTCTCAATGCAATCTTCATACTGATGTGTATGTGTGGGAGAAAAAAAAGGAAATACGACATTCATGAACAAAAGAAGAAAAAACATCAAATAAAATCCAAAAGAAATCGGAAACACAAAGCACAAGCAATCAGAAGGACGATAGCTTAACCAAATGAACATGAACTCGCACTTCCCTTTCGATGAAAGAAAACAGCATCACAACATTCATTTCAACACCACCCATGGTCTCTACAGCAGCACTCGCCACCGAGTAACCCAAACAATCGACCAACTGAAGACAACAGTATTATTGTGTTAAACGAGGTTACTACGTTGATGTATACCTTCCTTATATAATCACACCCTTTCTTCACCAATATTCAAGGGTAAGAGTTCAATTGATATATGATGGAAGAAGCTTCTAAAAAAAATTAAAAAAAAAAAAAAAAGGGGAGGGGGGGGGGGGGGATGAAGATATTTTCTGCAATGAATTTAATCAAAATGCCTGAGAAAATAAAGATTGCTGCTTTACATTAAAAAAAAAATTAACAACACAAACAAACAAAAAAAACTATGTGCAAAAAAAAAAAACCCAAACAGAAGTTTGCTGTTTCGTGTGTTTTGGCAAAAGAGAAATCGCACTATGATCTGTGTATAATGCTATCATTCAACAATGGTCAATGGACGATACTTCCAATTAGTTTCCACCATTTCAGCTATACCCACAAATGATCACGTCACAAACTACACATGCTGGTGTAATTCTGTCCACATTTGAAATTATTTGTATTATATATCTCGCACTAATTCCACTCGCACCCATAATCTTCTCAACATCCTCCCTTCCCCCTCTCCTCTTTTAACCTGGAAAATTATAGTATAGTATAGTAGTATAGTATTAAGAGCGATTGTGGCTCTACTTTTAAAGAGCCTATTCGTCTATCTAATTCTAACTTTGATTTTTAGCATTGCGTGCAATAATTCTGAAAAAAAAGTTTTTTTACCGGCTGAGCAAACAACAAAGCAATTCTACATCCCTACGGTCAAGCCAGACTTGTGGATGACGTTCTCAGAATATGGAAGGGGGTGGGGAGTACAAAAGTTATTCTTTCCACTGACACCATGAATAACACCCCCCCCCCCCCTCATCCCTTTCCTTTGGCTCCTCGCACCCCCCCCCCCCCCCACCCTCAGATCACCACAATGTTGACTGGCAGTTAGTCAAACAGCCAGCCCTGTCAGAATTTCCTAGAGACAATCCTTCCATGAAAAACTGTAACAACACAGACAAGCAGTCACAGCCCGTACGTAATGACAGTCACCATGCCAGAAAGCCTTAGTGAGGAAGGAAAGGAACTCTGATGACACGCTGTGCCATAGTACAGTTTCCACCTCCTCACAAAAAGAGCTCGCACCACCCAGGCATGTGACTCCCATCCTCCTGACCTGCTGTTTGAATGGGGGGGAGGGGGGGGGGCTATGAAGCCGAAAAGGAAAGGGGACTATTAGAAAACAGCCGCCTTAGATTTCAGCCAAGGCATACAGTACACCGGTACTGAACGCTGGTAACATTATCTGGTCTGTCCTTGTGCACAGGAAATGACTTCACAGACCAGCAGAACTTTTTTTTTCTTTCTTCATAATAACTATCCGAGTCACTGAAAACACTTAGAAATGGTACACTTGCTATCAACAGTAACTTTCGCCAAAGATGATCTTATGACAATCAAACTTCATGTGCACTGTTCACAAACACTGTTCTTTCCTTTATAGAAAAACTGTGCGTGCTCAGGCCTTAATCCATATACACTTGCTATTAACAATAACTTGCGCCAAAGATAATCTTAAGACAACTGAACTTCACGTGCACAACAATCACAAACGCTGTTCTTTCCTTTCGTGAAAAACTGTGTGTGCTCAGGCGTTAATCCACACAGCGCCACTACTCTGAAGTGTCGTTGCTTACACTGAATACTATTTAACATCCTAGTCACAGCTTCTTTGTATTTTGTTTTTTCTCTCGATGTACCATTCATAAGATTTTCACCTTTTTGTTTCATGGGCTTCGTTTGAGATGTGTCTCTCTGGTACTGGGATTCTAACAACACGGACCTCAAAATCACACTTTATCATACTGTGGCACACGACAGAAACTGTAATCACATTTGAAGCTATCACACATATGACAAATGAAACTGTATCACCTGTAGCACATGTATCACATGCAGTGTATGAAGGAAATTGTACCACACAGAGGCATATGAAAAAACAAACAAACAAAAAAAAAGAACAAATCCAAAACATATCACAGACGATTTCATACTGATGGATGCAGAATCACAACACATTGACAATAACACAGGAAAAATTGGCAATATGGTCTGATCAATCATGAAAAATTGGCAATATGGTTCGATCAATTCAAAAAAGCAAATCACATGCAATCAATCATCCTTCTTCAAATTATTCTACCTGCAAAACGATTTTGGTCAGGGAGGAATGGCTGCTGATCTTTGAGAACTTAATAACAATGAACATTTTTCCATATATACAAGCAAAACAACTGATAGCATACTAGGTGAGCAATGAGTTTTGATGAGATATCTAACTAATGTACATACCAAGTGCCAAGTGCGTTTAGTTTTCTTAACTATTTAATCCATTTTAACTACTATCTATGGGAAACTAACAAAACAGATTTCTTCCTCTCTCCAAATACAATGTTGATGCAAATGAGGTCAACACGGTCCAGCCTTCCTCATAATTATAACAAGCCATGGAAGCAGTGAACAAAACATTCCTCCAACTTGAACATCAGTGAATAATTCATGGAATACTTTGGATTAAAGCAAGAGTTATACCTACTGGTTATCGTAACAGCTATGTATATTCTTTACATATATAAATACATCCCATACTTTTTTTTTCCTCGGGGCATTTGTTGAAATACTGTAATTTTTTTTTTAGTTTGTTAGAGATCTACTTGGAATGGAAAGTGTACAGTCATGGAATGTGTATAGTCATACAAATTCACAATTCAAACAGTTCTTTCTTGTTTTTTTCTCTCCAGATCTGTTTCAGTGCCTTTGTTCCCCCTCAAAAGAAACAAGCAAAATCTCTCAAATGATTAAAAGATCTCCACCATCTTTTCCCTGGACCGTCCCTCAACCCAGCTTCCCTACGAAACAAAATTGATGGAACATCCCTTCCGCTGTCAGGCTGCTAGGGGAAAAAAAAAAAAGAAAGAAAAAAAAAAAAGCAGGAAGGGTGGGGGTGGGGTGGGGGACATCACCGTGCAGAGAAGAGGGGTGGTGGTGGACGAGGCATGGGTGGCAAGAAATGCGGAACTTGCTGCGACTGCACTTGGTCAAGGCCACTCTGGAAGCGTGTGCGGGGCGTCATGAAGGGGCTGGGCTCTTCGGCCTCCTCCGTGGCATCTCCCTGTCGTGAGAACACCAACAGACCTGTTGACCCCTACAACGGCTATTGGTGTAGTTCTCAATTGAAACGAGCGTATTCCCTCCCCCCCCAAAAAAAAGTGTGTATGCATCTACCAAATTTGTGAGTTTTTGTAAAAAAAAAACACAAAAAAACAGGAGGTCCCTCCTATTGTTCCGTCATCCAGACGGCGAGCTTACTCACGCATGATGTGTGAGTTGTTACTCTTTGGTTGTAGTGCTCAAACACGATGGTTATACACCGCAAGTGCCACTACCGCTCAAGTACTTCGTCTTGAGATTCTTTCTTTCTGCGTACGCAGGCTGATGCTCCTGCAGACATTCACTGTGTAGACAGGCAAATATCAATCCCATCTACCCAACAAAGGGAGTGGAGTTTGTGTGTATGATCGTTTTTCATCCCGCCATTAAGGCGCCTATACTCCAGCTTCAGGAAGGTGAATGCTATGTGTAACGTATCATCCATACCAACGGCCAAACTGGCCTTCTCTTCCGAAAGTTGGTGATGGGATTTTACATGTGTGCAAGATGTTGTGCGCGTGTTCACCTCAGTTTACAGTCTCATTCGAAGGACTGTATGGGAAATGGAGTCAGAACCAATGTTCACTCCGAGGGAAAAAATCCCCCCGTAGCAAAACAACCCAGCGGAGATTCGAACCTGCAACCCCAGTATCACGAGTCCGGTGCTCTACCAACTGGGCTATTCCGGCCCCCCTTTTGTCTTGAGATTTTGTTCAACATATTTTTTTCTGCGTAGTCATATTCATTGTATTTTTGCCAAATGTGAACAAAATACGGTGAAATCGTACGGGTAAACAGCTCTGCACGAAGTTGGCAACACAGTGACACAGAACAGACAGGATGTGGACTTCACCTCAAAATGCACCCCATGACTGTGACACAGGGGAAGGACATGGAGGATGATGGAGAAGGGGGGAGGAGGAGGGGGGTGTGTGTGTGCGTCTGAGAGTGGGTGGAGGAAGGGGGTGGATGGGGACTGGGAAGGGACTGCGACCACCACCATCAACTCTGTGTGTAAAAGCGATGGAAAGAAAATACCGTTTGTATTCAATTCATTGTGGCAGTGGCCATGGCAACAGTTTTTGTGACACAAAAGTTTTAGAGAAGTGCACTTGTGCACAACCCTGTCACCACCGCATGAACTATGATAGAGAATAATCCCTGTCATTAAACATGCCATGTCAGTTAAAAGTCCTGTAAACCAAATGTTGTATGATGATTAACGAATCCGTAACCACTTGTTGCGTAACAGATACAATGCTGCCATCACATGTGACATGATAAGTTAACCATCCTGTCATGACGTTTGGTATGAAAATTAACAATCCTGCCACGTAGTATGATAGTTAACAATCCTGCCATCGCATGTAGCGTGACAATTTACCATCCTGTCGTTTGTGGTATGGTAGTTAACAACCCTGTCACAATATGTGGTCTGACAATCAACAATCTTGTCACATGTCTTTGGATAGCTAACATCACATGATTTGTGACAATCCTGTCACATGTAGTCTGACTATTATCAATCCTGGCATCACATGTGGGATGATGTTTAACAATTCTGTCACCACATGTGATGTCATCATTGACAAAACCTGGTTGACAATCTTGTCACCAAGTGTGGGACAATAGTTCACAATCCTGTCAACAGCTATAGGATGGCAGTTAACAATCCTGTCAACAGCTATAGGATGGTGGTTAACAATCCTGTCAACAACTATATGATGGTGGTTGACAATCCTGTCAACAACTATAGGATGGCAGTTAACAATCCTGTCAACAGCTATAGGATGGTGGTTAACAATCCTGTCAACAGCTATAGGATGGTGGTTAACAATCCTGTCAACAGCTATAGGATGGTGGTTAACAATCCTGTCAACAACTATAGGATGGTGGTTGACAATCCTGTCAACAACTATAGGATGGCAGTTGACAATCCTGTCAACAGCTATAGGATGGCAGTTAACAATCCGGTCAACGGCTATAGGATGGCAGTTAACAATCCGGTCAACAACTATAGGATGGCAGTTAACAATCCTGTCAACAACTACAGGATGGCAGTTAACAATCCTGTCAACAACTACAGGATGGAAGTTAACAATCCTGTCAACGACTATAGGATGGCAGTTTACAATCCTGTCAACAACTACAGGATGGCAGTTAACAATCCTGTCAACGACTATAGGATGGCAGTTAACAATCCTGTCAATGACTATAGGATGGCAGTTAACAATCCTGTCAACGACTATAGGATGGCAGTTAACAATCCTGTCAACGACTATAGAATAGCAGTTAACAATCTTGTCAATGACTATAGGATGGCAATTAACAATCCCGTCAACAGGCATTGGATGGCAGTTAATAATCCTGTCACTAACTGTGGGACAATAGGTAACAATCCTGTCACTAACTGTAGGACAATAGGTAACAATCCTGTCACTAACTGTGGGACAATAGGTAGCAATCCTGTCACTAACTGTGGGACAATAGGTAACAATCCTGTCACTAACTGTGTGAAAATAATTCATAATCCTGTCACTAACTGTGGGACAATAGGTAACAACCCTGTCACTAACTGTGGGACAATAGGTAACAATCCTGTCACTAACTGTGGGACAGTAATTAACAATCCTGTCACTAACTGTGGGACAGTAATTAACAATGCTGTCACTAACTGTGGGACAATAGTTAACAATCCTGTCACTAACTGTGGGACAATAATTAACAATCCTGTCACTAACTGTGGGATAATAATTAACAATCCTGTCACTAACTGTGGAACAATAATTAACAATCCTGTCACTAACTGTGGGACAGTAATTAACAATCCTGTCACTAACTGTGGGACAACAGGTAACAATCCTGTCACTAACTGTGGGACAATAATTAGCAATCCTGTCACTAACTGTGGGACAATAGGTTACAATCCTGTCACTAACTGTGGGACAATAGGTTACAATCCTGTCACTTACTGTGGGACAATAATTAACAATCCTGTCACTAACCGTGGGACAATAATTAACAATCCTGTCACCAACAGTAGGACAATAATTAACAATCCTGTCACTAACTGTGGGACAATAATTAACAATCCTGTCACCAACAGTGGGACAATAATTAACAATCCTGTCACCAACAGTGGGACAAAAGCAGGTAACAATCCTGTCTACTCACTGTGGGACGATAGTTAACAATCCTGTCACTGTGGGACAAAAGTTAATGAACTGGTCACCCAGAGGGAAACAATATTTATTCATCCTGTCACCTTAAAAAAAAAAGGAAACAATCCTGTCACATGTTGTGGGACAAGGGTTGACAATTAGGTTACAAAGCCTGTTTTAGTTCACTGTTTGGTAACTAAAACTACACTTTCTTTGGTCCTCTATCATTCTACAGTAAAAAAAAAAAAAATCTTTTATTATACATTAAAACAAAATAATTTCAGTCTATGACAAACCAAGGCCGCTGACTTGAAATTTCAAATTTTGAAACAAAATCTTCAGAAACAGATCCTAAAAGAAAAGCTGCACCAACAAATCCGAACTCCAGGTCACCCCATGGTAGTCTGCCTTCACCATAATCCTTAGTGTCAGCCAACCCCCAAAAAGTGTAGCAAAGCATCGAGCCAATAGACACAGGGAAAACTCAGCACTCCCTCTCCCCTACCTCCCCCCCCAACCTTTTTTTCTGTTGTTGCAGCACTCGCCCACAACCTGTACTACACACAAGTCCTCACCCCACCAACCCCACCCCCAAAATCCCCCCCTGAATACTGGTTTAGTGTGAATTATTTCACCCAACCCCCCTCCCACTTCCCCCCATCTGACATGGAAAATTCTGGCTTCTTAGCATGACTCATTTAATTGGCAACATGCCAGTATTGAAACTGATCCTGACAGATGTGACAATTTCTACAAAGTTCGTGAATCATTGAATTTTACACACAGAGAACATCAATTTGTTGGAAAACTGACCTGTCTGGTTTACAGCCTCCATCGACAAGTGTTGGTGTTTTGTCTGTTTATCTGTGTCTGTAATAACTTGCAGTCTGGTTCCTTTTCTTCCCTATGTTTCTGTGTTGAATAAAGTGCCTGAACTATGTCCATCAGGAGGCTGTGCATCTTTCTGTGTTGAATAAAGTGCCTGAACTATGTCCATCAGGAGGCTGTGCATCTTTCTGTGTTGAATAAAGTGCCTGAACTATGTCCATCAGGGGCTGTGCATCTTTCTGTGTTGAATAAAGTGCCTGAACTATGTCCATCAGGAGGCTGTGCATCTTTCTGTGTTGAATAAAATGCCTGAACTATGTCCATCAGGAGGCTGTGCATCTTTCTGTGTTGAATAAAGTGCCTGAACTATGTCCATCAGGAGGCTGTGCATCTTTCTGTGTTGAATAAAGTGCCTGAACTATGTCCATCAGGGGGCTGTGCATCTTTCTGTGTTGAATAAAGTGCCTGAACTATGTCCATCAGGAGGCTGTGCATCTTTCTGTGTTGAATAAAGTGCCTGAAATATGTCCATCAGGAGGCTGTGCATCTTTCCAAGTCTTATGTTCATGTCATGATAAACAGAAGACGACAACTGAACATAGAAATTTATCAATAAATTTTGTTTTTTTCAAATTCTAGAGCTTAAACACACACACACACACACACACACACACACACACACACACACACACACACACACACACACCACTCACACACACACACACACACCTCTTAATATCTTTTTTGAAAGAAAAAGCTTAAGTTAATAATTTCATCTTATCAGACAGAAAAGGACAGAGGTCATAAAGTGAAGAAAGAATCAGAAGAGACATCAGTTACATCAGAGCACACAATGATATATATAGATATATATATATACATATACATGCAAGTTGAGAAAGGGTTAATTGTGAAAGTTATACTGTTATGTAACAAGCGGTCAATAGCAAAACATCCATTTGTGCATAATTAAGTTTGGAACTTAAATTTCGACACATGAAACTATAATACACACATAATTCCATAGTCTAACCAACTGGACAATGCCATACATATTTTAGATTTACATCATACAAATATCCTTATGAAACAAATCAAATGTCACACATTCCTATACTTACTGAGTCAGAATTTTCATTTAAACTAATATATTCAATGAGTGTGAGTGAAAAAGTGAGTGACAGAGAGAGAGAGAGAGAGAGAGAGAGAGTGTGTGTGTGTGTGTGTGAGTGTGGTGTAGTGTGTGCATGTGCATTTTCTTCCATACATGCCTATGTGTTCCGTTAAGATTCCCAGTATATCAATAACAGCAATATCAATATTT
>CM065737.1:56067228-56117228 GCA_033310375.1 Conus canariensis
AATGGGTGTGTGTCTCAACACCCTGTCCTGAGGTAGATAATGTTTTTCCCATGTTGATATTCTGTTGTAACTTTTTGTTTTGTTTTGACATTTTTCAATGCACCTCTGTGCAATTCATTGTACCTTTGGTACCATGGATTTTTTTTTGTAAAGCTGGTGGTCACAACAGTTATTGTTACCACAAGCCAATGTGTATGCAGTCCATGGTGTCGAATGAAGATATTCTTTTTTGTCAGAGCCATTGATTGAATGATGTTGCGTATGTATTATTATGAATAAATGTAATTTTTTGATATTATGTTAACCTGAATCTGAGGAGTAATAATCTAGTCCATGTCCTGTTGATATAATTGCTGTTTTCCTGTTCTGTTGTCTTAATAGACACAAGGATCCATGCTGCTAGCATGCAGTACAACCCTTACTGTAACAGAACAGATGCCAGATTGTTCACAGTATTTTAATGTTATTTTATTTTGCTTTTCTTCCATTGTTATGTTGAACTGATTGTTTTGCAGATTCACCCATGGTTGTGTGCTCTAAAGATTTTTATGTCAATTTCTTCTCATCAAATTACCAATATAGTCTTGTGGATGTTGCAGCATAACATGGCCTGAGACTTTTAGGGTGGTCTGTGTCACAATTTTCTTCTTGATGTGCTTGTTTGCAGAGGAATTTTTGTGCACTGAACATAAATCAATCCATTACTTCTTTTCAGGTGCTATACTGTTATCATGCAAATTGTGCACTCATAGTTACAAATGTATGTCTCCTTTCATTCATGCTTTGGAAATTTCTCATTTTGTTGCCAATTTTCTAAATATGATTTTCCTGCTAATTTTCCAGGTTGGTTGGTTGGTTTGGTTTTGATTGACCGAGGAACTGAAATAAACAAAAAAAAGTCAAACATCAACACGGTCTTGGGTGATGGATGGATGACTCTCCCCCCTCTGCCCTTGACCGCTTACAAATGGCGCTGCGAGCAGGATGAACAAGTGCCAACCTCAGGACGTGGGATCAGGCCCTTGGATGTGAAGTTACAGCAAGGAAGGTTTTCATTTTTTCATTGAAATTTTGAATTTATACCTATGGTGCGGTGGAGATGGCAGGCCAGATCATTGTTTTGCGAAGGAGCTGACCCTGTCGTTGATTTCAGCATGATGGGAAACTGTCATGGCACAGTGATTGAATGATGTATCTGATTATTGTGAATTGATTTTTTTTTTTTTTTTTGATGGAAGGACCACCCTGATATGACCCATGTTGGTCAGCTGAGCTTTAATGTGGACTGACATGGACTGGATGTTATTGTGCATAATTTAGAAGTTGAAAGATTGTTAGAGTATGAGCATAAGTATCTGTTAGTGTGGGAATCTTTTTTTGTCAAGCCTTTCTTTGTAATGCGTACTGATATCTCTAGGATTTCACTTTCCCTTTTTTGTGTGTGTTCTTATTTTTTTCTAGCGTAACCTTTTAGTATATATCTGTTCTTCTTCAAAAGATTATTGAAAGATGGCTGAGGTGACTTTGGACAGTATTGCTGAAGAATTAGCAGCTTTGAAAAATAATGCTCAGAGGGTAATTATAGCTCCAAGGGAAAAGTCAATCAAGGCATTTTCAGGGACAGGTCACCCAACAGTGGAAGAGTTTGAGAAGGATGTTAAGAATATTTGGTCAAGTAGGGGTCTCCAAGAAACGGATCAAGGTGAAAAACTAGATGTCATTTATAGTCACTTGACAGAATGTGTCAAGAGTGAACTGTTGTGTCATCCCACGGATGACACAAATGACCCTGATAAGCTTTTCGAAATCCTACATAAGGTGTGGGGGGAACAACGGTCTGTCAGTCAGCTGCTGGGGACTTTTTATTCCATCTCACAGAGGGGGTATGAAGGGGTTAGGGAGTATTCCCACAGGCTGAATAAAGCCTTTACAGATGTGACGAAGAGGCAGAGGAAAGAGGATGCAATGCAGCAGCCGCTGGATCAGAAAATTCTGCGAGACCATTTTGTGGCTGGTCTCTGCAATGGTCAATTAAGAAGGCGTCTGAGAGAGCAGACACACAAAATCCCAAATTCCTCCTTCTTAGACCTTAGAGATGAGGCTCTAAGATGGATGGAAGATGAGGAGAATGAGGGTGCACTGAAGCTGTCTCGGCTCAGGCGGAGGCATCTGTCAAGCAGATCCAAGCAATGGAGGCCATTGTAGAAAAATTAGAAAAGATGGAGGGCAGGATGAGGCAGATGGAGGAGCAGCTCTGTGCAGGGAAGCGCCCAAAGCCACAATCAGGGGAAGCGGCAGGCAGACGGAAACTGCCGTTTGCCAGAGATGGGAGGCCAATATGTCTGGGGTGCGATAGGCCAGGCCATATTCGCCGCAACTGTCCGAATCTGTTGAGGCAGGGAAACGACATTCCTCAGTAGTGACGAGTCGCACTGCTGAGGGGCAACCTTCCGGCTCACTCGATAAAATCCTAGGGAGATGTCCGTATGCCAAGGTATTGGTTAACAACAAGGAAGTTGATGCCCTTGTGGACACTGGGTCACAGGTCACCATGATGGGGGAAGGCACATTCAAAGAACTCTTTGGGTACTCTCCCCTACAACCAGTGGCTGGTTGGCTGCGAGTCACTGCAGCTAATGGCTTGGACATTCCCTATGTAGGATATTTCGAAGCTGACATGGAAATCTGGGGCACCACGGTAAGGGGCAAGGGCATTCTGGTGAGGTCCTCTACATCTGCATTGGATGTTCCTGTCATCCTAGGGATGAATGTGTTGCGGGAGGTATTGCCAGATGTCAGTGCCCCAGTGGTGCAGGGTTTTGCACGGGTGGCAGGAAGGGAGTCTGTGTATATCCCGCCTCGGGCAGTGGCCAGCCTCAGAGCAACTGGGGCAGTAAATAGAACACTGCAGGATCAGGAAGTGTTGACTGAGCCGCTTCCGGACTTCAGTCACAAAGGTTTGCTTGTCCCACCCACGGTAAGCAAGGTCAAAGGCAATTGTTTTTTTGTGCAGGTCATTAATGTTAATGACGAAGGCGTTGTCTTGAGACCAGGGACAAGAGTTGGCACAGTGCAGCTATTCAAACAGGAGCTGCACCCAGGTAAAGTGTCAGTGGAAGTTAGCTGCAATCAGATCCATGTCTCGGTTAACTCCACTGAGACTGACAGTGAGGTACAAGGCGGAGAGTGCCCCGTTAACCTTGAGGGTATAGACTGCACTGACAGCCAAAGGCAGCAGCTAGAGGAGTTGCTGAAAGCCAATGCGGACCTGTTTTTCCGCGATGACTGTGACCTGGGGTACACAGACAGGGTCACACACAAGATCCGCCTTAAAGATGATGTCCCTGTGGCCTCAACCTTTCGGAGGATCCCACCAACGCAGTACCAGGAGGTGAAGGAGCATATCCAAACTCTTATGGACAGAAGGATTGTCCAGAAAAGCTCCAGTGCTTATGCATCTCCGGTAGTAGTTGTCCGAAAGAAGGACAACTCTATCCGCCTCTGCGTCGATTACCGTCGCCTAAATGAGAAGGCCATACCAGATGCCTATCCCCTCCCAAGGATAGATGATTCATTGGATGCACTTGGAGGGGCTAAGTTGTTTTCAACTCTGGATTTGGCAAGTGGCTACCATCAGGTTGCCATGGCAGAGGAAGACAGGCACAAAACAGCCTTCATCACCCCATTCGGATTGTTCGAATACCTGAGAATGCCAATGGGTTTGTCCACCGCCCCAGCCACTTTCCAGAGGCTGATGCAAAGCACAATGAATGATCTGGCATTCCAAATCCTCCTGGTGTATCTGGATGATCCTCTGGTCTACAGCCAGACTTTCGAGGAACATCTGGAGTGCCTGAAAATTGTATTTCAGCGTTTGCGTGAAGTCGGGCTGAAGCTCAACCCCCAGAAATGTCATATTGCACAACGGCAAGTGGAGTATTTGGGATATACGGTCTCGTCTGAGGGAATCGCAACCTCAGACTCAAAGATCAAAGCTGTGGCAGACTGGCCAAGACCGCAATCTCTGCGAGAGCTGAGATCTTTCCTTGGGTTTGCCAGCTACTACAGGCGCTTTGTGAAGGGTTTTGCCAGTCTAGCCAAACCACTTAACCAACTGGTCTCTCTGACACACCAGCAAGAGAAAGAAAAGAAGCGGAAGAGCCAGCTGGTATCTATTGTGAAGGCATGGAATCCTCAGTGTCAAAAGGCATTTGAGGATCTAAAAAAAACGTTGACCTCTGCACCCGTACTAGGGTACGCAGATTTCAAACTGCCTTTTGTCCTGGAAACAGATGCTTCCTTGGACGGCTTGGGGGCTGTGCTCTCACAACACCAGGGAGGAGAGCAGCGGGTTGTCGCATATGCCAGTCGGTCTCTCCGTCCATCAGAGAGAAATATGCTCAACTACAGTAGCATGAAGCTGGAGCTCTTGGCACTTAAATGGGCCATGTGCGAAAAGTTTCGACCCTACCTTCTGGGCACCCACACTGGTTCTGACTGATAACAACCCCCTTAGTCACATCCCGACAGCCAAATTAGGGGCAGTAGAGCAAAGATGGGCAGCTGACTTGGCATGTTTTGACTTCACCGTGAAGTATCGATCAGGGAGAGAGAACAAGAATGCTGATGCATTATCTCGAAACCCTGTGTCTGGGCCAGAGGGTCCTGGCGAGGAAGAGGTGAGTGCAGTCTCGTGTAATGGGACACACATGGTCGGAACAGTGCATGAAATCGTTCATCGCACAACGGTGGAACCATTGGAGGCAATCCAAGCGGAAGCTGACCTCCCCTCTGTCTCTCTTCCTGAGCCACCCCCAGCTATGCAGTTCCCTTCATTATCGCTTTCTGAGATACAGGAAGCACAGCGGAAAGACAGAAGCATAGCCTCTCTCATCCCATTTGTGGAGTCCCATTGTCGTCCTCCTGGGAAACAAATTCGGACCATGGATGCTGACCAGAAAGCCCTTCTGCGGCATTTTGACCGGCTGCATCTCAAAGAGAAGGTGCTTTACAGAGCGGTGGAGGATGTGACAGAGGGACGGGTGTCACAGCTTGTTGCCCCTGAAGGCCTTCGTGCCCATCTCCTCCACATGGCACACCAGGACTGCGGTCATCAAGGGCCAGAAAGGACTCTCGGCCTTCTCCGACAGCGAGTGTTTTGGCCCAACATGCATCTAGATGTGGATGAATGGTGCAGGCGTTGCCGGCGCTGTCAGACAGCCAAGGTGCAGAACAAAGTGGTCCACACTCCTATGGGTCATCTGCTGGCTACCAAACCCCTTGAGGTCATAGCAGTTGACTTCACTGTACTGGAGCCCGCCAGTGATGGCACAGAAAATGTTCTTGTCATCACAGACATTTTCACCAAATACACAGTGGCCATCCCAACACGGGATCAGACATCCGCTGTTGTAGCCAAAGCTCTGATCCAGAACTGGTTCCAGCATTATGGTATCCCACAGCGGATTCACTCTGATAAGGGGCGTTGTTTTGAGTCGGCCATAATTCATGCATTATGCTGCCATTACGGGATAACAAAGTCCCGCACCACCTCATACAACCCTGCAGGAAATGGCCAGTGTGAACGGTATAACCGTACCATGCACAACTTGCTCAGGACTCTCCCTGAAGAGCAAAAGCGTCGCTGGCCGCAGCATTTGGCAGAGATAACGTGGATGTACAACTGTACACCACACAGTGCCACAGGGGTGTCCCCATTCTACCTCATGTTTGGGAGGAAACCCCGGCTCCCCATTGATATCTTTCTGGGAGAGAAAGAAGAGGAGTGGAAGGCAGTCATGCCAACCCAGTGGTTGGAGGGACATGTGGAGCGTCTGAGAGTGGCTCACAGAAAAGCAGGGGAGCAACTCCACATCCATGCTTCCAAGAGGAAGGCCAGGCAAGACCAGGGCAATCCCACCCCAGATCTCCAACCGGGAGATCTTGTCCTGACCAGAAAACATAGGCCAGGGCGGAATAAGATCCAGGATATCTGGGGGGAGCGGATCTTCTTTGTGGTTCAGGTGCCTGGACCTGGAGGTGGGCCATTCACCATTGCCCCGCTGGATGGTGTTGGCACTATGGTGAAGATGAACAGGCATGAAATTTGTCAATTTCTCCCCTCTGTTGTGGAGCCTCTTGGAAAGATGGATCCTGAGAGTCGCTCTGAGCCACCTCCAGCAGTGACCACACATCTAGAGTGGCACATTGCCCCATGGCCCACTGCCAAAGGGAGTCAGGAAACCTCCCCTGAAACCCCTCCTATCCCACCTGCTGCCCCACAGTCCCCTGATCAGCAGCCACTGACAGACAAGAGCGGCACGACTGTCCGCAGATCTGCCCGCTCCAACAAGGGGGTTCCCCCACGCTGGAAGTGGAAGTAAGAATGTTTGGTGTGTGGATAGTATGTTAGGATAGTCATGCACCTCCTCCATCTTTTGGAATCTCTTGTTTCTTTTTTGGTTCTTTTTTGTCATGGGCATGTGAATGTATTCAGCCAGGTGGACACTTGTTTTTGTTGGGAAAGGTTTTTTTTTTTGTTGTTGGGTTGCTTAATAATGCTTTCACCTGGGCTGAAGGCAGTTCATTTGCATGTATTGATAACAGATGTTTGTTGAACATTGAATTTTTTTTGGTTTTGTGAAGAAATGTTGGTAGCATCTGTGTATTCAATGTGGGCTTTTAAAAACAAAAAAAAGAAGTTGTCTTGTACCCCGGTATGTAAGAATGAAGATTGACAGATGTTGAGTTCAAGACAGTATAGGCAATAAATGGCCAAGCTGCCCCTGAATGCTTTATTGGGAAAGATGCATTTTCAAGATTTACTTTAAAAAGGAAGATCTAAAAAATGGCAGACTTGAGGGCTACAAGCGAAACATGGACTCTTGTTGGGAAAAGGTGAAATCAATGTCCTACTGAATGCGATGCTCAGTTTAGGAGGCGACAGAAAAGCGCGATATTGGCACTTTTAAGTCCCAGGGAGGTGCTTTGGTGTTGTAAGCCCAGGCCTGATTGGTTTTGTAAACTGCTGTCCCTCTGTTCTCTTGGTCTGTATGACCGCGATTTGTTTTTTTTGTTGTACTATATTGATCTTTTGATGAACCATTTGGCATGTTTGATTTTGTTATGTGTGCTGATACGTTCTTTTTTGTTTTGGATTCTAACAGAATCTACCTTGTCGGTTTAAGTGCTGTCACACTGTTGGTTGTAATTTTCTGCTTGATAATTTACCTGTTGAGGGTTATATTGTCGCCAAGGATTTTTTTGGTGTATTTTTGTGTGCAAACGGCATGCCATACTATAGGCAAAGTTATGGAGACCATAACTGTCAGCAGGGGAGATTTGTGGCTGGACAGAAGTTTACTTCTGCAAACGTTTAATATTCATGCTCTTGAAGAGCATGTTTCGTTTTATTGTTGCTATTTTTATTCTTTTGTATGTAGTTGAGCTGATAAGGGTAGTGCAAGTGCATAGGGATTTCAGTGAATTCCGATCTTTTGTCAGAAGAGTTATCCGCCTTGGTGCCAAATTAGCTTGGTTCCAGAATTATCTTTAGAATGCCAGTGGACGAGTAGGAATACAATAGTTGGGTTGTGGATATAATCAGTCTACTTGGCATAATCTCTGTTTAGGAATGTGCACAAATTACCAGAATTAATGGATATTTATTCATGGTAATGACAAAGCATTAATTAATACTGTTATTTACTGAAGCTCAGGGCCTATATTCTGCTGCGTATTAGCTGTTGGTGTAAACAGGAGGCAATAACACCAGCCTCCCGCCAAAATGCGATCTCTTCCCCACTGCTTGTCACAGCTAGCAGAGGTTTTGCCTGTTCGTTTGGGAAAGGAAGACCGGTTTCATGCTGGTTAGCCACAGCACCAAGGCAAAGGTGATTATCTTTTGAGGTATGTCAAAAACAAGTTTACGGGGAACAAGTTCACTGGGAATCTGGTTGTTATAGATAAATATTTTTGTTGTTGTTGACTTGGTTAAGAGTTTTAAAGAAAATGTTAAGAGCCACTTAATGGAGATGTTTACAAGACTAAGAGTTTTCACTTGGGATGAGGACTGGTTGTATTTTTCTTTCAAGAGGTCTTGGACAGCTCTCTCTCTCTCTCTTTCTGTGGGTTTGTGTGCATGTTATTTTTTTTCATGGAATCAGTACCTGATGTGATGGAAGTTGGAATGGATTATCCAAATTATGCTCATTCCTTGTAGTTACACTGCTGTTAAAAGCAATTCATGAAAATCAATGCTGATCTATTTAATGTTCATTTTAGATGTGTCAGAAACTTCTTTTTTTTTTTTTATTGTGTTCCATTTCTCGGCAACACTCGGGCCTAGTATTACGAAGATGGGCGAACGAAGATGGGTAAAGGGAAGTAACCCCTTTTGAAGAGTAAACCATTGAAACGTATGAGTTGCTTCCCTTTGCTGTATTCTTGCAGGCTATGTTGATGCCAGGCACTTATTATTTTTTTGAAGATCATGTGAGTCTTGGTGTTATGATTTAGGGACACACATGTTGCCCTTTTCAGAGGACGCCTGTTCCACACCAGAGAGGTGGCCGGGACAGATGAATGGGTGTGTGTCTCAACACCCTGTCCTGAGGTAGATAATGTTTTTCCCATGTTGATATTCTGTTGTAACTTTTTGTTTTGTTTTGACATTTTTCAATGCACCTCTGTGCAATTCATTGTACCTTTGGTACCATGGATTTTTTTTTGTAAAGCTGGTGGTCACAACAGTTATTGTTACCACAAGCCAATGTGTATGCAATCCATGGTGTCGAATGAAGATATTCTTTTTTGTCAGAGCCATTAATTGAATGATGTTGCGTATGTATTATAATGAATAAATGTAATTTGTTGATATTATGTTAACCTGAATCTGAGGAGTAATAATCTAGTCCATGTCCTGTTGATATAATTGCTGTTTTCCTGTTCTGTTGTCTTAATAGACACAAGGATCCATGCTGCTAGCATGCAGTACAACCCTTACTGTAACAGAACAGATGCCAGATTGTTCACAGTATTTTAATGTTATTTTATTTTGCTTTTCTTCCATTATGTTGAACTGATTGTTTTGCAGATTCACCCATGGTTGTGTGCTCTAAAGATTTTTATGTCAATTTCTTCTCATCAAATTACCAATATAGTCTTGTGGATGTTGCAGCATAACATGGCCTGAGACTTTTAGGGTGGTCTGTGTCACAATTTTCTTCTTGATGTGCTTGTTTGCAGAGGAATTTTTGTGCACTGAACATAAATCAATCCATTACTTCTTTTCAGGTGCTATACTGTTGTCATGCAAATTGTGCACTCATAGTTACAAATGTATGTCTCCTTTCATTCATGCTTTGGAAATTTCTCATTTTGTTGCCAATTTTCTAAATATGATTTTCCTGCTAATTTTCCAGGTTGGTTGGTTGGTTTGGTTTTGATTGACTGAGGAACTGAAATAAACAAAAAAAAGTCAAACATCAACACGGTCTTGGGTGATGGATGGATGACTCTCCCCCCTCTGCCCTTGACCGCTTACATGTACAGCACACATTCATTATACACCCACCTCTGATGTAACGTATGCCCACTAAACAACCTGCACCCCATCAGACAACACACATCTATTCTACATCACACATACACTATACAATATACACCATGCACCTATAATATAACATACATCCAACATACAACAGACACCCATTGTACAACACACATACCCACCCATTATACAACAAGCAGACATGAAACAACACACACACCCACTGGAATACAACACAAATCCATTTTAAACAAGACAACATACGCCCATCACAACATAACATTCACTCATTATACAACACACACATCACAGCATTCATCCCTAAAACAATGCAACATTCATGCCTTTAACAACATGTATTCTTTGTCAAAATACAACACATCCATCACACATAACAACACACACCCATTACAACAAACACTCATTGTTACAATGCTACACGCATTCACTCATTGTTACAATACTACATGCACTCACTGTACCACACAATCTAGACAGATGATAATCATTGAGCAAAATGTCCAAAATAAAGTGCTATGAACAAGAAACAAGTGGTAGTGCGGTGTCCCTCTTCACAAGCTGCGTGTTCTCTATCCACACGGGGTATGAACTTTGTGCCCAGTTATAAACCTCTATGAAAAGAGAAAACAGCTGAAGGAAAAGACGAAAGAGATACAGAATGAGGCTGAGAGGGAGGGTTAGAGGAAAGTAGGGGCAAGAAATGGTTTAGTTTGAGAGAGAGAGAGAGAGAGAGAGAGAGAGAGAAAGAGAGAGAGAGGCGGAGAGAGAGCAAGAGAGAACAAGAGAGAGAGAGAGAGAGAGAGAGAGAGAGAGAGAATTAGAAAGAGAGAGAGTGAGGGAGAGATAGAGAGAGAGAGAGAGAGAAAGAAAGAGATAGAGAAGGGGGGAGAGAGAGGGGGGGGGGGAGAGAGAGAGTGAGAGAGAAATAGAGAGGGGGGAGAGAGAGAGAGACAGACTGACAGAGAGAGAGTGAGAGAGAGGGACAGCAAGAGAGAGACAGAGACCAAGAGCTTGTCATATTTTGATCATTCTACATGGACAGAGTCAAGTGATAAGATGATCTGACCATTGAGGTGTACCACCTATGTGTCGACTCACTGATTTTCCGGTGCCACGAATGACGGTGTGCTGATGGGTACTGACGCCAGACACGTACTTCCTCTGCGAACTGCCTCCTGTCTTTTGGACTAATGTGCCCACAAAACAAAACAATGACAACAACAATGAAAATTAAACAGGGCAAGTAAACCAATGCCATAAAAAAAACAACAAAAAAACAAAATCAAACAGGGCGTGTAAACCAACGCCATTAAAAAAAAAAAAAAAGAAAAATAAGATAAAAAGTGTTGTCTTTAGTGCAATATTTTGCGTCGACAACGCCATGTGCTGACTTTCACCATTCACTCAAATCAGTACCACACCCACATCCACTTCAGGGCAGTTGCAATGGGGTACTGTTGGCTACACTCCTGTATTGACTAAAAGGGCAAACTAACATGTAGTCAAACTAACATGTATAGTGCATATCGCTGCCTGGAAATACAACTGCCGTAGTAAGTCTGAAAATAAAATTTTGCGAGAGATGAAAAAAGCCCTGATTATTTGTCCCCACAAGATATATTGCTAGCTGACCTACCGTACAAGCATTTTGATTACGGCACGTTCATTTTTAGGATAATGTGATTGGGACCTGGCTACGTTATGCCCCTTGGCCTGCGCTTACAGCATTCCAAAAATCTCAAAAATGCAAAACAATTTGAGTTACGGCAGTTGTATTTCCGGGCAGCAATATATGTATATCACTACACCCCCCACCCCCTCTCCCACCCCCATATCAGTATATCACTACACCCCCACCCCATCTCCCACCCCTAACCTAATCCTAACACACAGATCCCCCCCCCCCCCCCCCCCCCCCCCCCCCACACACACACACACACAGAGGACTTCTACTCACATACAAAAGTTGACGACAAAGACGGCAGAGACTGTTTGTCACATCAGGTCTGTTTTTCAGACTGCGTTAAAGCTTGGGCAGAAGAGACCTTGATCAGACAGGATGGCACTGCAACTTTGATGAGTCTCCTGCCATCACCTTTGCCACATGATTTGTAACTAGAAATTTTTGAACACAACATAAGCGCTAACTTGTTGCTGTTCAAATCCTGACGTTTACTGTGAAGTTGTATCTGACTGGAAATTGCTGTTCAAATCCTGACATTTACTGTAAAGTTGTATCTGACATGGAAACTGCTGTTCAAATCCTGACATTTACTGTAAAGTTGTATCTGACTGGAAACTGCTGCTCAAATCCTGACGTTTACTGTAAAGTTGTATCTGACTGGAAATTGGAAATGAATTTATTTATATCAGACAAGATGGCAGTGATTTCCAAAACATGTGGTGCAGAGAAACTAGATCTGTGCTCTCCCATCATCCTCGTGTTGCATCTTGGGAATGTCAAGAGCTTTTCATTGGAAGACTGAGGTGAACAGGAAGCATGGTGTTGTGATGAGTGAGGCAGGTACTTAGTGATCCCTGGATATGACACTCTGTGATGACTGTGATGATGGATTTTCCTGTCATGTCCATTGGATGAGTAGGCAGACACATTATCTGCTGATGTGGGTCATCATGTGGGAATGAAGACCAATTCCTGAGGCACAAAGTCGTTCGCAGACGCTGCATGGAATGGAATCCTGCAAGGATGGGCCCCATTTTCTCCGATTCCTCTTTTCCTGGATGGCAGCTGCTCTGTTGCGCTCAAATGTCTTTGTGCCCTGGGTACACCGTTGCTTCCACTGTGTTCGGTCAAGGGTGACATCTTCCCAGAAAGCAGCGTCGATGTTGCAGCTTCTGAGGTTGGCCTTCAAGGTGTCTTTGTATCTCTTGAGAGGCCTTCCTTGGTCACGTTGTCCTTCCTTCAGTTGTCCACAGAGCAGCGTCATTGGAATTCTGCTGTCCTCCACACGGACAACGTGTCCTGTCCATTACAGCTGGCTTTTAACGAGTATGCACTCAACGCTGGGTAGGTCACACTTCTTCTGGACCTGTGGGTCAGACATGACTGTAATAATGTACCAAAACATTTGTCAGGCAGCCAGTGAAGTCCAATGTCTGTGGCCCTTTTCCTTCTCTCTCCTCCTCTATCGCATTCTCTATACTCAAAGAAACTCACCCATAGCGTTCATCCCATTTACATTCACACACAACTTCCAACCCCCATAAATCAGAAAATAATAACAATAGAAAAGAGCTAACTAAACAAATCAAGCCCCCACTTCCCAGTTCACCCCCCCCCCCCCCCTCCTCTCCACTCTCCCTCCACCCCATCGGAAACCAAACGCTGAGGCACGGTGAAGAGAGAGACATGGCGTACCCGGCACGAGGTCCGGGCAGGTGGACTGCACGGCGTGGTAGGAGTCGCGGGACTGGGCCGCCCCGTTGCTGTAGGCGTTGCCGCTGGTCTGCAGAGAGGGAGGCTGCTGTTTCTCCCTGATAACAGTCAGCACACAGAGGTTCTGCCCTTTCCTCTCTCTGCTCTTTCTGCTGGTGCTTGTGTTGGGTTTTTTATCAACGCACATCTTGCACCGAACCTGAGAAGACAAGTGACTGCTCCTTCTTTGTTTTCACTGTCCTGAATGTTGTTGATCTCGCCTGAAGAAGACCCGAGAGGTCGAAACGCGTCGTGTTTTGTATTGTGATTTGTTTGTCCATGTTAACCGGTGGAGTTACTTTAAATTCCTTTTAAAATCAGAATCATACATTTCAATAAAAAGATATGGCTTAAAATGGTCAGACATAATGAATACTGTGAATCTCAGTGTGGTGAAGGAAATGAGGTTTTGCATCACTGACACCCCCCCCCCCCCCCCTCAAAACTTTGAAAAAAACAAAAAAAACAATGTGACCTTGTAGTCCAGTACATTCTATATATCATTTTAGCCTCCCCTTTCTCTTTGACTTAAACAGTGTATTGTAATACTGAATTTTCTTTGGCTGAAATCTCTCTCTCATTTTTCCTTCTTTGGAAGACAGAAGGAAGAATGTATTTCAAGAGGAGGAATTCCGCTGAAAAAAACAACAACCCCGATTTAAAAGCCCTGTAAAAAATCATTGTTTTCAGATACCGATAATTCAAAGGATGCAGAATCTATCAGACCATACATAGCATCGCTGGGAGCAACCATTTTTTTTCCTTTGCCATCTTCCACTCCATCTATACATCTTTCCTTTCATTTCAATTGATAACAGATATTCCATGATTATGCCTTTTTCATGAAGAAATCCCCCCACCCCTCCCCCCTGGTCATCTCTTCCCTCCACCCTCCTCCTTTCAAAAGGCGCTGCTTTGGGGGGTGGGGGTGGGGGCAGGGGGGGGAGGCAGGGGGGCGGGGGGTCAGGGTTTACCTTCTGAGTCCGACAGGTGGGTCCGTCTTGCTGGCATTGCCGTCTGCTACACTGTCATCATCAGGAATATCCTCCCCGGCTTTCTCCTCGGCAACAGTGATGCCTGTAACACAGAACAAGGTGGGTGCAGGTTGGCTGGCTGGTTGGTTGGTTGGCTGGTTGGTTGGCTGGCTGGTTTGGTTTGCTTGGTTAGTTTGCTGGTTGGTTGGCTGGTAGAGCATCTACTTTGTGGTCAGCTGTTGGGGGTGGGGGTGTCGGACCCTGCCGCCACCCAGTGTTGTTGCTGCTCAGCTGTCGTTCTGGTGGTGTTGGTGTGGTGTCGGACAGGTCCCCTTCTACCTCTACCCCACTTTCCTGAACTGTTAATTCCAGTCTGTCTGCTCGTGCCACCTTTGCCATTTTTTTCAGTTCTGCAGTGTGTGTGTGTGTGTGTGTGTGTGTGTGTGTGTGTGTGTGTGTGTGTGTGTGTGTGTGTGTGTGTGTGTGTGTGTGTGTGTGTGTGTGTGTGTGTGTGTGTGTGTGTGTGTGTGTGTGTGTGTGTGTGTGTGTGTGTGTGTGTGTGTAGTGTGAGTGTGTGTGCGTTTGTATGTGTGTGTGTGTGTGTGTGTGTGTGTGTTTCTGTGTGTGTGTGTATGTAGTGTGTATGTTTGTGTGTGCATCTGTGTTTGTCTGTGTGTGTGAGTATGTGCATGTGTGTGTGTGTGTGTGTGTGTGTGTGTGTGTGTGTGTGTGTGCATGAGCATGAGCGTGTGTGTGTGTGTATGCATGTGTGAGCATGTGCATGTGTGTATGTGTGGGTGCATATGTGTGTGCATGTGTGTGTGTGCATGCGTTTTGCATGGGTGTTTATGTGATTCACTGTCTCTCTATCTACACATACACTCCCCGCCTCACATACACATATGAATACACGTTTACAGTTTGAAGACTTTATCTGTTGTCAACACATTGACCCACCATTAAACACAAAGGTAGAAGATGCTGTCCCTCCAACCCAATGCCCCTATTTCTGCACAGTTTGGCCACACCCTCTCCCCTCACCTCTGTTCTCATTCTTGTCACTGTCTCTCTGCTCCTCCTGAAAGGCGTCGCGGGTGAACCGATGAGCCGCCGTTGTCCAGGCTACGGCCTGTCGTGCACCGGTTCAGCGAACACACACACACAAACATACCACAGACAACAGACAGAGACACACACATACAGACACACGCACGCACACACACACACAGACAGACACAGGCACACACACACACACGCATGCACACGCACACAGAGACACACACACATGCACGCACACATACACACACATACACATCACACACACACACACACACACACACATACAGAGTAAAAAATGAATATCTGTGTATACATATATGCATAAGTATTCACACAAGCAGCAAAATTTGCACACAAAAAAAATAAAACAAAAAACATAGAATCTCATGTCAGCCGTCCCTTTGTCAGCATGTACCCCTTCTCCTTCAATCTTACAAGTTCGCTCCCTTGGCTGTTATGTCCACATGCAACGCCACCGCACTTGGTATTTTTTTCATGCTACTGTTCCACCAATCACAAACATTTTCTGTGGGTCAGATTCTCAGAATTCTCTACAAATTCAAAATCTAGTCTTTTTTTTAGCTTTCTTGTGATCTATGACGCATTTTCATAGTTTTTTATAATCTCAATGAAATGCCTACTTCCATTCACAAATTAGCATAAAAATCTCTGAACAGGTAACTTATGATGAACCTTTACCCTCCCCTTTAAAACCATGGGGGCCAGAATAGCTCAGTTGGTAGAGCGTCGGACTCGTAATCCAAGGGTTGCGGGTTCGAATCTCCGCCGGTCCGTTTCGATACAGGGGGATTTTTCCCTCGGAGTTAACATTAGTTCTGATTCCATTTCCCATACAGTCCTTCGAATTAGACTATAAACTGAGGTTCCATGTGTGAAAGCATGCGTAACATCTTGCACACACGTAAAATCCCATCACCAACTTTCGGAAGAGAAAGCCAGTTTGGCCGTTGGTATGGATGACACGTTACACATAGCATGCACCTTCCCTGAAGATGGAGTATGGCTGCCTTAATGGCAGGATAAAAAACGGTCATGCACACAAAACTCCACTCCCTTTGTAGGGTAGATGGGATTAATCCTTGCCTGTCCATGTAGGGAGTGTCCGCAGGAGTATCAGCCTGCGTACGCAGAAGAAGAAGAAAACCATACCATTACATTGCCCTCGTGTCTTCCTCCATAGCTCACTGACCCCAAATGAACCTTTTCCTTTCAACTGTACCCCTGACCCTGAACTCTCTTCAGTTCTTTCCCTTGAATTTCGATGACCGGTGATCCACGGTTTTCTTCCCGGAATTATGGTATTTAAAAAAACATTTTTGTTATCTGAAGCATTATATCACCTAAAAAACCCGAAATAGACACATTCATCACAAAAATGTTATTATTTTAGAAATAATACACAGAATGTTACGAAAAAAAAAAAAAAAAACCCACCCGTCATGCAAAAATCTCAAAAACTGTTGAGAGTTGACCTTTCTCCTTCAGCGACGCTGAACCCTTTCTCTCTATCCTTCCATCCCCTCCCTTGCTTCTTACTTATCCTACACTGTACCCTTCCCTCCCCTGTCCACCCCATCTTTCCCCCTCCCCTCCCCTCCCCTTCTTGCTTAACTATACTGAGCCCTTTCCCTCCCCTATCCACCCTCAACCCATCTCCAATACCTAGGTTATGTTGGTATCAAGTGTTGCTCTATACTATTTTTTTTTTAGTGATTTTTTTTTTTTTTTTTGGCTGTCTGGCATTCTGAGGCCTCTTGGTGGACATTACTTTGACACTATCCATGCCACCTTCCTCCAGCACAAATCTAAAATGAAATTTACTGTTCTGCTCAATGAAAGAGACAAAAACGAATTACAAGACGAAATGCAAAGATTTTCAACCTCTCTGGTTTTCTTCAGGTCAGACAAACGACATTCAGGACCATGAAAAAGAAGAGCGAACAACCACTCATC
The DNA here is from genome assembly GCA_033310375.1 of Conus canariensis. Taxonomy (NCBI): domain Eukaryota; kingdom Metazoa; phylum Mollusca; class Gastropoda; order Neogastropoda; family Conidae; genus Conus; species Conus canariensis. Next base: position 56,084,243 of record CM065737.1, read on the forward strand.
TCCTCAACGACACGTTTTGATCTCTTTGGTCTTCTTTAGGCAAGACAAACAACATTCAGGACAACGAAAACGAAGAACGAGGAGTCACTTATTTCCTCTGCAATTTGAGGAATTAATTGACTTTTCGTTCTTCGTTTTCATTGTCTTGAAAGTTGTTTGTCTCGCCTGAAGAAGACCAAATGAAAACGAAGAACGACCAATCACTTATCTTCTCGCATTCGGCACAACAACGCCCATCTTGCACCAAATTCGAGAAGATAACCGATCACTCATTCTTTGTTTTTCACTGTCCTGAATGTTGTTTACCTCACCTGATGAAGACCTAAGAGGCCCAAAAGCCTCGTATTTTGTCATGTAATCTGTTTGTCCCCGTTATCTGGCAGATCAACTATAATTTTCTTCTTTTTCAAACTTGTTCTGAGGAGGTCGGAATCAACATTTCCACCGCAGTCTGTGTCCCGAAGCAACACGCCCATGAGCCAGCTGTCTCACCTGTCCGTTGGGTCGGCAGAGAATGGTGGTGCACTCGGGGCCTGACCCCCACTTCTGCTGCTCCTTCCAGACAAAGTCCTGCGGAGGCCTGTGCAGCTTGCGGTCGTTGCAGCCGGCGTACACCGTGATGAGGGAGTTGGGGGTGAACTTGGTGCGAGGGGGGAAGCGGAACACGGCGACGGGGTGGCCGCCCACGTTTTGCTGGATCATGAAGCCGCCGAACTCGACCTCCTGGTGCATGGAAGGACAGATTGATAGTCTGATTGGTTGTTTGGTTTTCGTGGGACAAGGTAAGAAACGGATGAAAAGAGAGGTGTGTGTGTGTGTGTGTGTGTGTGTGTGTGTGTGTGTGTGTGTGTGTGTGTGTGTGTGTGCGTGTATGTGTGTGTCTGCATCTGTGTGTGTGTGTGTGTGTGTGAGTGTGTGTGTGTGTGTGTGCGCGTGCATGTGTGTGTGTGTGCGTGCATGCGTGTGTGTGTGCGTTTACATGCAAGCGTGCATATGTATATGTGAGTGTGTACATCTGTGTTAAGTGGAGAAGTGGTGACATATTTACAAAAATCAATAATGCAATACTCTTTTTTAAAATAAAGAACTTCAAAACAAAGAACAGACCAAAGGTGATTTATACTCACACAGCCACTATAAATATAACTATCAAACTGTCAAGCAGACCTTACCTTTCTTAAAGCCACTACAGTGATACGGAAAAACTCAAAACATCTAAACGGTGTTCTGCTAATTACAAGTAAAGGTAATCACATTTTCATGAGATTTACTTTTTTTTTTTTTGCTTTAATTTGACAAACACATGTGCAAAATCCCTACAGATTGAATCAACTTCATATCTATTGTGTTGGAGTGGTATGCAGACCATTAAAACACCAACTGTCTAAAATCATACATGCTATGACTTTTTCTCTCTCTCTCTTTCTCTTGTACACTTTGACAGCTACAACCTAGCAACAAAACTACCCAATCCTCACAAGTTAAAGGCGCTGACAGACAACACGACGACTGACCTGGGAACCCTCGTTCAGCAGCCGGATGTACCTGCCCTCCTGATGGACCTCCGAGATCTTCACATCCCCCGTGGAGCTGCAGACCCCCAAAACACAACAAGCTCACATCAGCCAACAGCTGCTTTGCTTGCTTTCAGCCAGCTCCCTCCCCTCTCTCTCTCTCTCTCTGTAAAATGCACTAGGTCCAGAGAAAGCAAGGAAAACCCTTCACAGTGTTATGCTTTGATGAATGATGAGGGGGGAAAAGAAGAAGATAAAGTAACCAAAAGTGGATTAACTCCTTCACTGTCCGTTCCAGTGGCGGCTAATAAAGTTGTGGGCATGGAGGAACAGCCGATGGGGCGGGGATTGGGGGTGGGGTAGGTGGGAGGGGCAGGTGGGGGGTAGGTAGGAGGAGCAGGTTGGGGGGGGGGGGAGGGGGGGCTAAGGAGGGGGAAGGATGTAGAGGGAGGGAAGATAGGGGGAAGTTCTAAAGTGGATTAACTCCTTCACTGTCTTTTCCAGTGGCTAATAAAGTTGTGGGGATGGAGGATTAGCCGGTGGGGCGGGGGTAGGTGGGAGGGGCAGGTGGGGGGGGTAGGTAGGAGGAGCAGGTTGGAGGGGGATGGGGGGGGGGGGGGGGGCTAGGGAGGGGGAAGGATGTAGAGGGAGGGAAGATAGGGGGAAGTTCTCGTGTGTGGCCCCATCGGCATTAGCAGTGTCACTCTCATGCGATTTCTCACTAGCTTCCAGCTCCGTCTCCTTGTACAATATTCCATGCACCAGTGGGCCACAGGACCTGTAACTGTCAGGGTACCCACCAACGGAGACCCTGTATAGAGCTGAGTGCAGTAAGTGATGTGCATTTCATCCTGATTCAAAAGGTTGCAGGCCTGGGAGTGGATGGTTCTGCCAGATCCTAATATGCATCGTGCACAGTGGGTGCGGTGCGTTAAAGAACCCATAGCACCGGGGAACTGGTCCCTGGCAACACTCTGGAAACAACGTATCAACTTTCAAAGGAGAAGACAAACACCAAGAGACAGACAAGGAAATAAAAAACAGATGGGTGGCTATAGGTTTTCTCTGGGGACAGCAGCCTGATCTTCACACTAAAAAGAAAAAAAACAAATCTGCTGGGATGATGAAGATACACCAAGCTATACAAAACACTAAAACATAACTGATCAATATGCAAAATAATACAATACTATAAAATACAGCCCCAGTTAAGCCCCCTGATGACTCCAGGCAGAGCAAGTGTGTATAGAGTCTTTGGCCTTTGTGAAAAAAAAAAAAAGTGGCAAAGAATGTTGATACAATGACGGCATAAGACACCAGCATAGTACAGGTACCTCAGCTAGAAAGGTCGTGACAGAAGTAGGCTCAAACTACACGGGTACAAGGGAGAGCACACACGGCATAAGACACCAGCTTGAGTGGTCGTGACAGAAGTAGGATCAAACTACACGGGTACAAGGGAGAGCACACACACCTCTGCCACGTTGAACAAATCTGTGATTCATCCTTTTGAGTCAACGGATGAGGGAAAACATCACCGTTTTACTGGACTGAAAGAGCTATTCCCCATCTACTTTCTTACCCATAGAACATGCAAAAGATGAAAATGCCAACTGTTGTATTCTATGAAAACATTGTATTGTAGATTCTTATCAATGCATAACAAAAACTTTCAATCATTTGTCTTCAGAGGAGAATTGGCAATTAATCTTATTAATGATGTAAATAGGAGGAAAATATGGCATACTTCTATTAATGATGTACACAGAGGAAGATGTGCGTAGTATCATCCTATCATTGATGTGCAAACAGAGGAAAACTAGCAGTAATCTTATCAACGACAGTATGACAGTCTGCTTGCTTGTTTGGTTTTCGTGGAACGAGTTAAGAAACAGATGAAATATGTGTGTGTGTGTGTGTGTGTGTGTGTGTGTGTGTGTGTGTGTGTGTGTGTGTGTGTGTCGTGTGTGTGTGTGTGTGTGTGTGTGTGTGTGTGTGTGCACGCACGCACGGGTGTATGCACACGCGCATGTGTCTGCATGCATGTGTGTGTGTGTGTGTGTGTGTGTGTGTGTGTGTGTGTGTGTGTGTGTGTGTTTGTGTATGTGTGAGTGTGTGTGTGTGTGTAAGCAAACAGCATGTCATTTTGCTTATACATGGTTTCTGTTCTGATGTATATGAGAGCATGCATGCATGTATGCACATATGACCCTAAACAAGAATGACCATGGGCATGGGCCTTCTTTTCTCTCTCTCTCCAGACAATGCATTCTAACACAGGGCACTGCTTTCCACTGCAAATTGCAGTTTCTCTGAATAGCAATGGAAATAAAACATAATGTCAAACAGACTTACAGACAAAAACATACACAGAAGTAAAAGCAAGGAATGAACAGAATATAATCAAGCACTGGTCACTAGCACCTAGCGGATCAAATGGATTCCACAAGAAACAAGGATTCGCTGCCCCTACATTGGAAATCAAAGCCAGAAGTTTGTCTCCAGCTCTCTACCCTTGCTAGTCTAATTTCAAAGCAGCGTTTGACTCAAAACCAGAAAGCTGCGTCTTGCTCTCTCTAACCTTATTATTCAAATTTAACGGTAGGATTTCACACAGAACCAAAGTTTCTAAACTGCACTTGTAGCCTACAACACAGTATACATATTTTGCAAAGCAACATTTCTCAAAACCGCATGAATATTCGCTTCAGCGTTGGAGCTTATGATTTTCTTTATTTTCTTTTTTTTTTTTCAGCAAAAAAGTTTCACGGAAAATCAAGGCAGCCAGCTAATCATGCAAAGAAGAATGTGGGTTTGGACGCTCTTAGGGGAGATTGGGTTTAATGAATATCACAGACAAAAGCAAGGATGAAATATTCCAATCATCAGCTTCTTTAGCAATAACATGGAACTTTCCCAGCTCTGCACGGCGCTGCACACTAATGAATACAAAACTAGCAAAGCCATTGATCTCTGCTCTCTTTCATAATGGTCCACAAGACAGAGACCGAGGGCAAAACACAGAGCTGGACATTTTTCAAGGCACAAAGAAAAAAATCAGTTGACAGAGAATGCAAGCAGAGTATGTGGTGCTAAAAATAGACACACTTCGTGCCTTTTAGGTACCTGAGCGCACCGTGCAATAAAACTTTAAAATTCTCTGTTAAAAACAAAAAAGATTGCTAATAATGTAGTTCTGGTAAAACAAACGAGGCACTCAGTTCCATGCAACATGAAATATTCTTCAAATATTTGGTTTCAAAGTGAGGTAACTGCAGGCGGAGACTGAAACAAAATTTAAAAAAAAAAAAAAGAGAAATTATAATTCACCCGCCAGGCGAAAGGGACATGTAGCATGATACAAAACACTCTGTTTCTGTCTTGTATTTTTGTTTTTCCCCTTTGTCTGGCAGCTGAATTATTATCACTTCTCTTTCTAAGAATTCAAAGGTTTTGTTGCTACAGCCTGTTCCACCACTTCTTTATGCTCTTCTTATACTTCTTCTTAGATCTGTGATTGTCTTCCCTGACTGACGACTGCTTGCCATAGTTTTCCTTCACTTTACCATTTGGCTGTTCAACAAGCAAGCCTGTGGCAAACTCTTGTTCCTTGACGTCAGTTGAATTCCTCCAACAGCATGCTCTGATTACCTGTCAACTATATCTACAAATGATGAACAAGTAGGGTAACTCTTCCTCCCATGATGACATTAATCACCCCCCCTCCCCCAAAGAATGCAGTTATGACACCAAAATCACCTAGCAGAAATGGCTACACATAGCGCACGGAACAAACAAGATGTCCCTGGTGGTCTCTGTGGCCATTTGCACCAAGTCATTTGGTCTCATGGCAGCGTCCTTTCGGAGTTATGGGGGTGTGATTAATGTCATCACAGGAGAAAAGAGTTACCCTACTTGTCTGTTACTTTCTGTTTTACAATTCATTGCCCCATTTAAGATTTCCTTGGTGTGTCTGCAAAGTCCAGGACTGTCATTTTTTTTTTTCTCTCTCTCAGAAACTACCATCTTGTAAGCAGCGTGCGATCAAGCTGGCTCAAGCTGATCCTCCTACCTTCTGTAATTCTCCCAGGAACAGGGAGGGAGTGTGGCATAGTCTTCATCCAGCCTGCACACAGCCCCCTGGCATGTTGAGGAGGAGAGGTCCACTACAGCCAGGTCACACACCTCCTCTAACACCACATCTAACTCTACCTTCTCACACCTCCTCTAACACCACATCTAACTCTATCTTATCAAAAAAAAAGAAAAAAAACCCAAAACCTATAGCTGGTAAGATCTCAAACACAAGTCGGTGAGATCTTGAAATAAGCATTTACTCAACAACACAAAGAAGAAAAAAAAAAAAAGAAGAAAAGAAAAAAAAAAAGGGCATGGTTTTACATTGTTTGCCTCATCTTTTCACAGATTGAAAAATGAAAAAAAAAATGCTTCAAAATCACAGGTGATCACTAGAAGGAGGGGGAGGAGGGCGAAATAAAACAAGAAGTGTTGTGTACCAGTTATTATGCTGAGACTGATAGGCACATGTCTGTATGTTTGCAGTTAAAAGACATATTTTCAGAAATGCACAGTTCAAAACACCTGAGGACTCCACCAGCCTAAAGGTGTTGCAGGGGGATGCTGGACACTGGATGACCAGTTCTGCTGGTATCAGAAAGAGGCAGACACATCCATCCCTCATTCACTGTATACCGAGGGCCAGACTAGCTAAACACACATCTATGCATCACCATATTCTTACACACACACACACACACACACAATGTGTCAAACTGTCCAACTACCACAAAATAATAAAATAAGATAAAATCTCGCCTCAGAACACCCTTCAGATACGGACACGCCGTCATCTCTTCTAATTCTTCCATATCAGATCTCATGTGCCTGTTCTAAAACCCCTATTTAGTGACAATCATCAATCTCTACCTCCCCTGTTCTTTGTCATCCTACGTTTGTCTGCCCTGTTTACGATCCAATGATAAACAAGGTTACATGTGAAACCATGTACCTGACTGCCAGTGAAACACACACATGCAAGTGCATATCCAAGCGAGTGTGTGCATGCATGTGTGTGTGTATGTATGTGTATATATATATATATATTTTTTTTTTTTTTTTGCTGTCCCAACCTCTGCGCCACCTCAGAGGCAGTGCACCCACGCCGCTCATTCCGACACCCCGTCCACAGACACAGCCCGGCAGGCCCCGCCGCAGCCCCGGCACCAGCAATCCACAGGGAGCAGTCAATGTCAAGTCGTCGAGAGGCAACCCACCGGAGGAGACATTGCACTGCTGCCGAGTCACTTCAGTGGTGTTCAGTGGCGCCTGTTCTGATCTAACATACGCAGGACACCACCTACTAAGCCCCCTACTGACGACAATAATTGCTTAGTCGCGGAGCCGGCGTGAGTGAGCTCTCCCTCCGGAGGGCGCCACCATGTCTGTCCAACGACAGCCACCATGGACTCGCCGATATCGGTGACCCCGACGGAACCAAACCAAAGCCAGACGTGGAGAGGACACCGAAACTGAGGTCACCATGAGAGCAGGGCATGAAGGCCACAGAATTTGAGACTTTTTTTTTATGCTGATTGATGAGAATGAGGATGATTAAGATGATGCTACGGATTTCCATTTCGGTCTGAGACTGCATGACAGGGCTGTACTCTACGCTTCCTTTCATAATATATCCCGGCGTCAACCAGGCCCGAGAGATACAGGCACCTGCAGTGTTGGTCATGAAATTTGAGCAACACTCTCAGAAACGCATCCATTAAGTGGATGAAACTCGACTGTGTGGTCCCAGTCTTCCCAACTGAGTCCGCAGCAAACTCAACTCTGGGTAGGAGCCGGTCGGGGCAGAAAAACCCACATGACTCTGATGGGAATCGAACCCACGACCTCCCAGCCAGGAGTCCGCTATATATATATATTTACCCCTATGTGAATGGTGCTCAAATATACAGCTATCTATACAGCCGGCTTGTGTGCCTGTCTAACTTTCCGTCTGTATATGATTCATCCACAGCATCCAGATTCATCCTTTTAGAACTGAAATCTACACACACACACAACTTGCACCAAACAAAGCATGCCGAAACTGGGGGGGGGGGGGGGGGGGGGGGGGGGAGTCATGAACCTAAAAAAAAAACCCAAACAAACAAGCAAAGAAAGAAAGAAAGAAACAAACAAAAAAGGCATCACCCCAAACATAAATCCCAAGTGCAGACGGCTGACAATAGATACCACACGAAGAAGAGCATTCAGAAAGGGTGGACAGCAATGAGAATCGGGAGGTGACATGCGTAGGAGGTGGAAGAGGAGGAGTACGATGGGGGGTGGAGAAGAAGAAGAAGAAGAAGAAGAAGAAGTAGAAAACAGACAAAAGGAGAGCTGCGTGAGGTGAGGAGAGGGGAGAACAGGTGAGGAGAGGGAAAACAGGTGAGGAGAGGGGAGAACAGGTGAGGAGAGGGGAGAACAGGTGAGGAGAGGGAAGAACAGGTGAGGAGAGGGAGAAACAGGTGAGGAGAGGGGAGAACAGGTGAGGAGAGGGGAGAACAGGTGAGGAGAGGGAAGGGAAAGTGGGGAAGGGGGTGAGTACGGGGCGTGAGGCAAGAACTCGGCTGACAAAACTGCAACTGGTCAGAGGCATGCCAGACTGACGTCATCATCACCATCATCATCACCACCCCCACACTTACTCCTCTCTCTTTGGCTGTGTGACCGAGTGCAATGGCTTGGCTCTGCTGTTGGTAGCATCCAACAAAGACAGAGACACACATGGATATGACCCACAGTCTTTGGCAAATATCAGTTCGAAAAATATTCCATGTTATTTCAGTTTGAAACTGTGTAACATTTGGCACATGTAAATGTGCATACTTGTGAGCATGTACTTTTGCTTTTGTTAGTGTACATGAACAACAATCTTTCACATGTACTTTTGCTTTTGTTAGTGTACATGAACAACAATCTTTCACATGTGTTTTTGCTTTTGTTAGTGTACATGAACAACAATCTTTCACATGTGCTTTTGCTTTTGTTAGTGTGCATGAACAACAATCTTTTTTATGTACAAACACTCTCTCCCTCTTTCACAAACATGCACCACACACAGGCGCACGTGCGCTCGCATGCACACACACACACACACACATGCACGAACACACACACGCATGCACATACGCACCACACACATGCACACACACACACACGCACACACACACCACACTCACTCTCTCTCCTCTGCAGGCTATGCTTACACACAAAAGCAATAACACCAAAAAATGACCCGCCAAACAATCAGATAAATCAGTTACCCAATCAACCAATCAAAACAGTCCATGATTCCCAAACTAAGAGTTGTGACGTTCTCTGACCTGGAAGTGGACACAGTATAGTCGTGGAACACTGACGACGAGGGTCGTTCGTTCTGACTGCTCCTGGGGCGACCTTGACTGTACAGTGTGTCCTGCTGGAGGTCGTAGAACATCTTGTCGAAGTAGTCGTGACCCTGGCCAAGGTCACTGCGCACCAGGTTCAGATTGCGTTGTCTTTCGGCTGAAACACATTTCCCATTGGGGATCAGCCACGGCTGAAAGTCAACTCTTCATATCAAAAAGTTTCTGCGCAGGGTGATATAGAGTCATTTCCATGTGAACGGCAGTGTCCTTATCATTGTACTGGTTCTGGTTCATTTCTAGGTCTTTGCTTCACTACATTTCTACGTGAAGGACAAGTGCCATAATCTCCACAATTATTGGTTTGCTTAACTGGAGTTCTGTATACATGACAAGTGCCTTTGTCTCTACATGTCTGTCTGAACAAGTGCCATAATCCCCATGTTCGTTTGCTTAACTGTAGTTTTGTATAAATGACAGGTGCCCTTATCTCTGTACAACTTTAGCTACATATTGCTACCTGAAGTTAGACCTAGTCTCCCAACAAAAGAAAATGCACTACTCACTCGTAGCTTGTCGACAGCCATCTGGCCATCTTCCTCAGCGATGCTGTTGCTGACTGTGTGAACTCGATTCAGATCACGTGGCCATGGGACGTATCCAAGTCACGTGACCGAAGTTTAGCCACATTTCTTGGACTTTCCACCACATTTCTATGTGAATGACAAGTTCCATAATCTCTAGTTTTGCTGTCTTTCTGGGCCTTTGCTTACCAGCAGTTCTGCATAAATGACAACTGCCTTTTTATCTCTGTACCTGCTTTGCTGTATTTCTTCAGCTTTCTACCACCTTTGTGTGTGAATGACTGTGCACCCACCATTATGCTGGTCTTGCCTCAAGTCTTCTTGGCCTTTGCTGGACACCTTTCTTGCTTCTACATGCCTCATGTTTGGTATGAGTTCAGACCTTGTTTTCTTTTTCAAGAACAACAACAAAATTTATTTATTTATTATTGAAATGAATACTTATATAGCGCCTATTCTTGGCTAGAGACCAAGCTCTAAGCGCTTTACAATACACACTCGTTTACACAACGGGCTGCCTACCTGGGTAGTGCCGACTGAAGAGCTGCCAGCTGGCGCTTCATTCAGTCATTTCCCGTGTCATCCAGTCAATATCATTCACTCAATTTCCTTACTTCCTTCATTCTTTCCATTTCTTATGCATGCTATGTGTAATGTGTCACCCAAACCAACGCCAAACTGGCCTTCTCTTCCGAAAGTTGGTGACGGGATTTTATGTGTGTGCAAGATGTTATGCATGCGTTCACACACGGAACCTTGGTTTAAAGTCTCATTCAAAGGACTTTTGGGAAATGGAGTCAGAACCAATGTTAACTCCGACGGAAAAATCCCCCTGTACCGAAACGGCTCGGCGGAGATTTGAAACCGCAACCCCAGGATCACCAAAATTACGAGTCCGGCGCTCTACCATCTGAGCTATTCCGGCCCCAAAATAATGTTCCCTCTTTTTTTCAGAACAGGGGCTGCAAGCAGATGAGCCAACATAAGAAACATGGAGCGGATGGTCTGAAATATCATCAATGGTTTGCAAAAATTTAACAGGGTCAACAAAATCTAAACTGCATAACTATTCCTGAAGTTGCGAGAACTTTAAACTGTGTCACAGACGTTTTGAGTTCAGTGCAATTTTGAACTGATTTCAAATAAAGGAAAATATTATGTACTGATCTTTATAACCATAAATCATATTTTTGGTAAACGGCATTTCAGGTAATAAAAAACATAACAACAACAACAAAAAAAAGCTTAAAGATAGATCCAGCCTATGTAAATGTATCTGCAAACATTAATGATGTCCTGGCAGAATAGTAGAAGTACGCAAACATCTAGCCTCATTCTACCTACAGCAAAATTTGACAGCAACACACACACACATACACAAACAGACTGGCAGTGTAAAACCTTGCTATATAAACTGGTTGAATTTCAAGAAGTAATGATATTGTATCTATGCAAGTACTCAAACACACACACACATACACACACACCCCCCAACTTACTTACACTCACACACACAAACACATACAAAACACACACACACACCAACTTACACTCACACACACACACACACACACACACACACAACACACACACATACACACCAACATTACACACACTACACACACACACACACACCTCTCTCTCTCTCCCCCTTATGCACGCGTTTGCCTGCTCATGCTAATACTCTGGAAAAGTGCAGGTCAGTGCAGATATTTAAAGTGAATGTGCAATTCATATAAACATGACAAATTTGTAAAAATGGTGTCAACCACCACAAACACTGTGCACCACCGAAAAACACACGGTGAGAATTCCTTTAAAATAGAGTTAGCCACACAAATCTCTGGTAACGTGCACACTTCTCCCTGTTCTATCAGTCAGTTTTCAGTTAAAATGTGAAGATTCCCTAGTATGCTTGATTAAAGATTGTGTTTGAAGAATCAGACACTAAAACCGTTTTGCAACGTACTGTTGCTTTCACAGCTTGTCTCAAAATGAGGTTACCCATAAACCCAAAAGCAGCGAAAAAGAAAAAAAAAAAAAAAAAAAGAAAAGGAAAAGAAACGAAAAGAAAAAAAGAAAAGACATGCCCTTAATCCACCTGAACATTCAAAGGGTGCAGAAAGACAAGTTGGTTTCCAAAGTGCAATAACTGGTACTAGGATGACACCTTGAATAGCAAACAAACAAACAAAAAACACCAAACAAACGGACAAAAATATTTTTATTTCAAAACAGCACAGAAACACATGCAAAGCAAGCCTTGTGTTTACCCTTTTTGTCTGTAGTTGCCACTTGTCTTTGGTCTTTTATACATAAGATTATGAAAAAAAAACAAAAAAAAACAACACAATGATGATTACAACAGGCACAAACATCTGATCACATATTGTGAGTGCAAAGTAGTAACTACTGTGTGACACAAATTAGATGTTAAATGAATATGTGTTCTTTGCGGTGGAGGTGTACATGCATGCCAGTAACTTGGATAAAGTGAAAATGCTTATATACATACATTCAAAAGATGTGCAAGGAAACATGAATCTGTCAATGTGAAAACAGATGTGGGCGCAAACACCCACACAGACACGCTCTCTCACAAACCACACACATGCACACACGCATGCATATACGCATGCGCACATGTGTGCACACGCACACACACACATCAGACTGAAAAACTGCGATCAGCTTTGGTGTTACAGGCTGTAGATAGAGATTTTGACCTTGACCTCCCCCCCCCCCACTCCCCCCTAACTCAACCAGCGACATCAACACAACTTTTTCAGCCTTCCTCAGAGCCAGCCCCATAATACACATCACTGTGGCAGTGTCAGGTCCCTGCAGCCTCCTTACCACCTGGTCAGTGCGCCAGAGACTCATTTGGAAAAAAACAGGAACTACTCCGCTGAATTCCTTGTACTTGTGTACTCAATGCATCTCCAAGAGCGATGCTGAAATTTCCTGACCACAGATCGCTGTCGACTCTGGGACATAATCATCACGTGAGGAAACTTACATTTGAGCCATGCCGCCAAGTCTCAGATAAAAATCAAACTCCCCAAGATAAATCTTTAATAAATGTTAACGAACTGCCAAGAGAAATGTGGACAAACGAGTCACAAGACAAAACACGACGCGTTTCGACCTCTTAGGTCTTCTTCAGGCAAGACATTCAACGCCTACCTTGCGCTGAAGAGATCAAGCTAAGTGAAAAAAACTCGTTCACTTTCATTGTCCTGTTTGTGTCTTGCCTGAAGAGGACCTAAGAGGTCGAAACGCATCACGTTTTGTCTTGTGACTCGTTTGTCCACGTTTCTCTTGGTGGTTCGCTAACATTTATTTAAGATTTGTTTAGATTTCCGCCTGCAGTCGTTACACATTGCAACTAGATCCCCAAGGTAAGACGATGCTGCTTATGCCCGGCCCAGTTCAACTCTTGGTATGGATGACCCCCCTTGTACACAGCATGGTCCCAGCAATGAAAGATCGAAAGAATGGAGGAAGGAAAGTGACTGAATGACACAGGAAAGTGACTGAATGACACAGGAAATGACTGCATGAGGCGCCACCGCCTGTCAACATTTCGGTTGGCTGCGTCCAGGTAGACAGACAGTCGTGTGAATGAGGGTGTGGATTGTAAAGAGCTTAGAGCTTGGTCTCTAGCCGAGGGCAGGCGCTATATAAGTACTATTAATAATAAAGATAATAACAATAAATAATAATAAATAAATAATGAGAGTAACAGTAAAAAGTAAAAAAAAAAAACCTGTGCTCATGGACACTTAATATCACTAACATTTTCCCTTTTTCATCCCTTCCGTAAATACTATACATGTGTACAACCATCTAGAAAACAATACACGAAAGCAAAATATGCATGAACAACACATATATGGATACGCACATGCACAAGGACAGGTACTTGTACAAGTACCGATGCAAGCAAACATGCAGACACACAGATATGCTCACACCACACATACATACATACACACCACACATGCACTCATGCACAGACAGACAGACAGACAGAAACACACTACACACACCACACACAAACACACAGAACTGACCTGGGGCAGATTTGGCGCGGGAGACCCCAGCGGCTCGAGGCGTGGATGGAGGGGAGGGTTCGACGGTAACACGGTTCAAACCCGGGCTGTTCTCACAAGTGTATCTGAAATCAATGACCAACTTCAATCCAAAAACAAAAAAAAAGAAAAAAAAAGAAAAAAAAAATCTATCACTCCCTTGGAAATAAAAAGGCTTATAAATGAAAACACCTGAACTAAGTCTGGTTACAGATTCAAGTCCCTTAACCTGAAGGCAGCAGTGATCTGAAGAGACTCCACATGTCCGGGGCATTGCAGATCAGAAGATGGGAGCCCTTCCCTCTTCTTCTGCCTTCACCTTCCCTGAACCGAATCAGGTACCTGTTCACTGCTTGAGGGACAGTCAGGGTTCGTAAAAAGACGTAAAAATACCTCAAGCCCTCTTCCCACCCCCCCCCCCCCTCCACCCTCTCTTCTCTTCTCTCTGTCAGTGTCTCTTGCTATTTTTTTTTGGGGGGGGGGGGGGTGGGGGGTGGGGGAACTAAGTGATTTGTTTTCATTGTTTTCTATTCACAATCTCCTGCTTGTGTGTGTGTGTGTGTGTGTGTGTGTGTGTGTGTGTGTGTGTGTGTGTGTGTGTATTGTATCTGAGAGAGAGAGAGAGCTTTGTCAACTACTCACATGTTTCATTTGAGGAAAATTTCAATAGATTGAAATACTGCACACCCATGGGTATTGTATGGTTTGACTTTAGATCTTTCAAGTTAAAAAAAAAGAAAAAAAGTTCCAATACTGATCACAACAGTGTGACCCATCAGACAACTTGTCATTCTCTCTCTCTCTCTCGCCACTAAGCTGTATATCTTCTTTATTCTGGTCACAAGTATGATAATTATACTAGCCAGTAGGTGTCAGTCCAAAGGGATATAAGCCTTTGCTACAGAGCCAACCACTGTCAGTTTGAACAACTGTGGGTTTCAGAATTTTGCGGTCTGAAAACTCACAGTCCAGCCAACAGTAGACGGATACCCGATATAGGTCAGGGGAGGTTAATGCAGTAGAATGAGAGGGATGAGCTCCCCTTTCCACAACAGCAGGCCCAACACACTGTCTGGTTCTAATTGTGCCACTGGGCAACACAAGTTTAACCTTTAAACCATTGTTATCACGTTGAATGTACTGAAGAAGATGATGAATGGTGGTGATGATGGGGAGTAGTTATGTTTATCAGCATCATGAAAGTCCAGCTACGCCACACTGCAAAACTCACTTGGCCCTGAAGCGAGCCAAGAGCTGGGGATTCCGATGAGCCTGATGAGGATCATCATCATCCTAATGAACACTGCCAAAAATCCCTAATGGCATCACAGTCATCATCATCCTAGTCATACTGCCCCAAAATCTCTACGGGCATCATGATCATGATCATGATCATGATCCTAGTCAACCCATCCCAAAGATTCCTAGGGGCATCATGATCATCATCATCCTAGTCAATACTGCCCAAAGATACCTACGGGCATCATCATCATCATCATCCTAATCAACACTGCCCATGGATCCACTCACTTGGCCAGGGGCATAGTACCAGAGTATCCAAACAGCTGAGGGTCCAGCTCATCCTCGTAGTTGGGGAAGGTGAACATGGGGTCGATGCTGGTCCCTGTCGGCTGCATCTGCAAGGTCTCCGGAATGTAGGTGATGGAAAGGGGCGGTGAGGGAACATAGGGCCGCGGCTCGTCGCTGAAGGAGACCATGTTTTGCATGGAGGCAGCTGGGGCGTAGGTGGAGTAGTTGGGCAGAGGGGAGGGCAGGAGGTGGCGAGGGGCACAGCACTGGCAGAAGGATTGTTCATGGTGCTGAAAGTGGTGGCGTTGGCGCCGGTGTTGGAGGCGGCGGCGGTGGAGGTGTTGTAGGTGCCAAAACCATCGGCGGCTGATACCATAGCGGAAGTGGAACTGCTGGAGGTGGCCAAGGACATTCTCAGTCTGCAACAATCGCCCGTGATTCTTTCTTCACAGTCACCACAACCAGACTTCATTCCCACAAACCTCTTGAGAATTAGTCATCACGTACTCTAAGTGTCTTAAAACAAAAATTCTCGGAAATTCTAAAAAGTAATTTTCAGTAACTCTGCCAGTTAACAAGGACATAGAAATCACAAGACAAAACAGGATGCATTTCAACCTCTTAGACCTTCTTCAGGTAAGATAAACAACATTCAGGACAATGAAAACGAAGAACAAGCAATCACTTATCTTCACGAATTTGGCGCAAGATGGGCGCTGAATGCCGTTTATCTTGCCTGAAGAGGTCGAATGCGTTGCGTTTTGTGTGGTCATTTGTTTGTCCATGTTAATCGGCACAGTGACTTAAAAAACTACTTTTCAAAACTTGTCTGAATTTCCGCCTGCAGGTGCAGCACTTTGAAACCCCAAATTGTTGGGATTAACACCAAATTAATGAGTGCAAACATACAGTTATGAAAAACAAACAAACCAAATATCTAGCAGACCATGACTACACTGGGAAATCAAATACTTCAAAACCTACACAACATCTAGAAGCAAAATCCATCTGCATCCCACCTTTGAAAACAAAAAATGCTGGTAAATAATCCAATACTGTGTATAGTCCTTTCATATGAACATCTGTCTACCCATGAAACACAAAATTAAGAAGAGATTTTTTATTGCTACTCTTAAACTCAGACATTTCTCAGATGTAAATTAAATTAATAAATGATCAAAATACTGCTTAACGTTAATGTGTTATAGCTGAAACCATCTATCTTAAAAAAAAAAAAAACAAAGTGCAGAAAACTCCACAACGCAAACTGAGACCTTGTGGACAGCTGAAAAGCACAGACCATTCAAAATGTCCACCACAAAATCCACATTTGGACAGAGAATGAAGCATCATCATCTTCTGCCCCCCCCTCCTTCCTAGTCTGCCCTTCACTAGCTGCCTCGGGATGCAGATGGATTTTGCTTATCTCCCTTTTGTGACGAAAACACCACAGAATCATATGTCGTATTTCTTGGTCACCAACCACGGATATCAAACAAAACCATCTGTTCTTTTCTTTTCTTGTGCTAGGAGGCCTCTGGCCAATAAGGCATTTCACCATCTGCAACAAACCAATGCCAAATTTTGCTCACAAGCTTGTTCCCGATCTAGTGGAACAAACCAAATGGTGCTGTTCATGAAGCAGAAATCCATGGTCCCCTTCGGGTGTCTGTGAAGGGATTCACATTCACACTTCGATGCCCTCTTTTTTTTTTTTTATCTCCATACTAACCCTGCACCACCTTTTTCTTTCACATTCATCTTTGCTAAATCACTGTCAAAATAATAAGAGAAACTGTTTTCCTGCATTTATCTTCTTTTTTTTCTTATATATGTTAATGTAATGACTGAGGAATAGTTTTGCTTGCCCTTGTTTTTTTTCGCAATACTAAATCATTCAAAACATCTCTCTCTCAATATATAGTGTCTTAAGTTTAGCAAACTTCACCACCTTCCACTTACTCAATTTATGACTGGGATAAAAGAAAAGAAGTTTTCAAAATGATCTTAAATATACCACTGTCAGGGCTTTCAATTCCTCCCCTCTCCCCTGAAGGAAAACAACACAGGACCATACAGGCAAACACCTTTGTGGAACACACACACACACACATACACAGAGAGAGAGAGAGAGAGAGAGAGAGAGAGAGAGAGAGAGAGAGAGACAGAGACACAGAGAGAGAGAGGGACAGAGAGAGAGAGAGAGAGAGAGAGAGACAGTCAACTCTGGACAGTGTGTGCACAACTTCACTTTTCAATTGCTAGATTACTACAGAACTTCATCACACAAACTGTAACAAGAAAAAAAAAAAAAAAAACAACAACAACAACAAAAAAACAACAAAGAGAGGCTGCTTGCCTGTACATGTGTCATGGTTTTATCAGGGAACCAGTTTCAACACAGGACTAGGGGATCAAGAAGCCAAAGCCAGCACCACTGCTGTCTCTGATTCCACCAGGCAACACACTCACTCTGTGTGGATCAACACCTGTGCATTCCATTTCATAAGCAGTGGGTACAATAAGAACACAATGTAATGCAATGGAACGGGAGGTAGTAGAGAAGGGACGGAGGGGGGCAGGAGGAGGTGTTACAGAGAATGGAGAGAAAGACTGTCTTAGCCTACTTTCAGCTGCAACTCAAAGGTGACAAGGGTATGCATACTGATGGGGAATCGTGGCTCAAAACGAGGCCACCCCCAAACCTAGCCACCTTTTATCACGCAGACTTATGTGTTTATGCTTCCTCTTCTTCCAAACTTTTCTCATCTTTTTGTAGTTAAATAAAAGACGACACTGACTTCTACTTCACTCTTCCAGCTTGAGAGTTTTTCCCGCCTCCACCGACATTTAAAAATTTTGTTTCATCGGTAAAAAGATGTCTTGGTATTATTTGGGTAACTGCGATAATGGAAATAATGTGCTCAGTTTGCAACACTGTTCTTGTGGTTTCATTTGCTCCATTCACCAGAAATTAAAAGCCCTTATTCTGCAGTCTTTGACATGACATATCTGTTGGTGACAAGCTTTTGTTCTACAGTAAGCAAAATGTCTATTTGTATCTGCTTCTCTGCTTAACAGAAACTTCAGTTAGTGATCTCCCCTTCATGAAATGGATGTTAATGTTTGTTACAATATTTGCGTAAAATATTTAACAAATCCTTTAAAACAGTGTGCAGATCAACGACTGATCTTAGTTTCTGAGAAAATGTGGATTGTGCAGCATCAAAGACCTTGCTGGCAAATGCAGGGTCCATTGATCTGCTGAAAACTGAAGGACAAATTGGCAGCCCTCACTGTTCAGTGACTTCTTCAGGCAGAAGGCGCTCTTCGAAAAGTCTGATCAATATTTATCATTCTGCCATGTCTGGCTGTGCTAGCCCTTCTATTTGCTGCAAAAAAGCCAATGTTAAAGTTAAACACACGCACACACACACACCCCACACACACACTCACTCACACACACACACACACACACACACACACATGCACACACACACACACACTCACACACACATCACACATACACTCACACACACTCTCTCACACACACACACTCTCTCTCTCTCTCACACACACACACACAAACACACTCACACTCTCTCTCTCACACACACACACACCTCTCTCTCTCTCTCACACACACACACTTACACACACACACTCTCTCTCTCTCTCTCACACACACACACACACACACACACACACCAAACACACACACTAACATACTCACACAAGAAGAACTGAAACAAGGGCGATTAAACAGACTCACTCTGTTGCACACGTCAGCTAAAACAAGGGTCAAAGACTTTGGAGAATTACAGATGAAATGGGTCACAAACGCAGAAAAACAGCGGTGGACAGTGAAGATGCTTTTTTTTTTTTTTTTTAAAAAGCAGTGAAGACAGAGACAGATACGAGGAAGCTTCCAATAAAGAAGGTTCAGAAGTTAAGAGTACAAATTATACTGGGGGGAAAATCTTGGCAACTGCCAGAGGTGAGAGAAAGACAGACAGACAGAGACAAACAGATCTGAATCAAACTGGCAACAGGTCCCAGTGACTGTTCCAAGTCATAAAAAAGAGTTTTTCTGGAGATATTCCATTTAAAGGCTTGTATCTACTATTCAACTTGGTGTATAGTACACCAGTATGTGCGGAAGCCGTGCACCAGAATGCTGTGAACATTTAGGAAGCATGTATCATTCAACACTTATCGTCCTAGCCCACACTGTCATGTCCTGGGACCAGGTCACGACGACAAGATGCCACTCTGTTGCCAACCTTTTTCTCTTTTTTTTTCTTTTTCATGGCGCTGCTGGGATTCGAACCCTCAACTTTCTGGGGGTGTTTCCATGCATGCCTTTTTAGATGGAAGTCTTACCCCATATGACTACTGGACAAGTTGGGGAAACTGAAGCCTTAAGAAGTTCACTTTTGTTCCTCCTTTGACCACCTCCAGCTGGATCTCTTCAGCTGCCTCCACCATTGCCTTCAGGGCTCTGGTCCTCTTCTTATCAGAAATCCCGAGCTGTTTCATGAGGTCATAGGCTGATGAGCCTACAAATCCCCTTGCTCCAACCTCTGTGGTTGAGGACCTGGACCTGGAAGCCAGATCCCCTCAAGCTGCTGGCTGGACTGGCATATTCTTCAGTCTTGCAGATGTGAGCTGCTCCATTTGCTTCGTAAGGCACAGCCAGTTTGAGCGAGTTCCAGCTGGATCTGGTCTAGGAGGAATTTAAAGTGAACTTCATAAGGCTTAAAATTTCCCAACTTGGTACAAGTGTCTGTTAGAGATATGGGTAAGGCGTCTGTCTAACTAGGCACGCCTTGAGATGCCCACCCATCCAAACGTTGCGGGTTCGAATCCTGGAACCACCAGGAAAAAGGGAAAAAATAAAATAAAATAAAAATAAAATTAAAAAAAGAGGGCAGCAAAAGGGTATCTGAGAGTCATGACCTGGATGTGGCTCAGCCCCCTTAGAGTGTAAGGAGTTCAGGGCCAAGGCACTTGTCTGAGGGGGGTCCTTCTCTGAAGACCTGCTGTCAAGCTCTGCCTTAACAGTTCCTTCCTACTGTTGTACCCTGTGACTCAGTCAAAGCAAGGTGTGGTAAGCAAGACCCACACAAAGACACACACACACACACACACACTGCTGCCAGTGCAAAGAAGCGGCACCCAACTCTCCGCTACCCTGATGTGCGTGGTGATGAAGGCAGTCTTGGAGTAGCAGGAGCGGCCACGGAGAGAGGAGGGAGGATGGTGCTGGCGGTGGAGAACTTGGTTGTCGACAGACTTAGCTTCAAGCTGTCACCATCGGGGTCACAAACAACGAAAACACTTAGACTGTTTGTAGGGCGCAACTGTCTCTATGTGTTTAAGGAAAAGCAGAAGGTACATGCAATATGACCAGGTCATGTGAATGTTCTTGGAGTTTACCTATGACTTCTAGGAACAACTTGTCCTTTGGGGCGTCCATATGTGAACATTCGGTGATTCATCTACCCACATGATCTTTACTCTGGTAATCTCCCCTTCCACTGCAATTTATGTGTGTACATCACTACATGTGCTCATTAGTTTTCTAATCTAATGATGACCGCTTTCACTGTAGCATACTATTTATCTCCTTTGGTAACCAACCTTTTCACTGCGATTCATGTGTGAACATTGCTCATCAATGATCTCATCTAATGATCACCATTTTCACAGCAGCATACTCTTTATCTCCTCTAGTGATCACTCCTTCCATTATAGATTACATGTGAACATACCATCTATCCCGGTGATGACCATTTTCATCAAAGTTCACATGTGAACACACACGATCTATTTGGTGATCCCCACTCCCATTACAGTTCAATATGGAAGCACACAAAAGTGACAAACTAACATACGCAAGTGAGGATGAAGTGAAATTGTACTGACTTACCACACACCAGAACAAACGCATCAGAATCTAGCTGGCCCATTCTTTTATAAAAAAAATTTATGTTATGTGCATCTGAATATTTGTTGAATATGGACATGGCATAAACTTTCTGAATAAGTGCTGTGAAAGTCAAATGAAGTCAAATACCGGGCAGACCCAAAAGCAAATGAAAACAGATCATGACGAGTACATTGCTTATCTTTCAAACACCCTTGACAGAGGGCTCACTGATAAAAAAAAAAAAGGTTTTGTTAAAAAAAAAAAAACAGAACAAAAGCACTGGCTGAACAATTTTTTTTTTTTTCAAATTGAGATCTAAAGTCACTGAAAACTTCCTGGCAGAGAGCATAGAGCTGGAACTTTATTTCCACGGTTGTCAACTAGTCAAGACCTATTCCACAAGAATATAAATAGGCTGTGCATATTGCAGTACATTAACCTAAAGTGATGAAGAAGAAGATTTTGAAGAAAAATAACTTATGACTGAACAGAAGTAAAATCACAGAAAGCCAAAAGATTGCAATAGTGCGTAGCTTTTGTCCATAAAGTGTGATTCACTCTCTGTATCATTATTATCATTATAATTATTATCATCAAGAATATTTATATGGTGCCTAACCTCAGTTAGATATCAATTTCTAAGCACTTTACAATCCATGCTGTGGTTTACATAACGGGCTGCCTACCTGGGTACAGCTGACTGAAGAGCTGCCTGCTGGCACTGCACTCAGTCGTCTCCCATATCATTTCCATGTCATTCAGGCCAGTATCAGTCCCTCACTTTTTCAGTCATTCTTTCTGTTTTTCCACAGAAGATGCATGCTATGTGTGTCTGTGTCATCCGTAACCAACAGCCAAACTGGGCTTTCTCTTCCGAATGTTGGTGATAGGATTTTAATGTGTGTACAAGATGTTATGTGTGTATTCACACATGGAACACTGGTTTGTAGTCTCATTCAAGGGACTTTTCCTGAACATGGAGTCAGACCATCGATAACTCTGCGGGAAAAAAATCCCCCTGTACTGAAACAGCCTAGCAGAGATCTGAACCTGCAACTAAAGGATTATCAGCCGTTAACGAGCCCTGCGCTCTACTGACTGAGCTATTCTGTCCGCTAGGCCACAGTAAAGACCTGCTCTGATGGATCGGGTCATGGCTCTCTGTCAGGTGCATGTGCCTGGACTGTGACACTGTGAACTGCCGACCTGGTCTGAGTGCATGGGTCTACAGCCGACTGGACCAGGCAGGAGAGTGTGCTTCATGGGACTGTATTGTACCAGGACATGTTCTGATCAAGCTGCTCAGTACTGTTGCGTACACATGCATGCACAAACACACACACACAAGTGTGCACACACGCGTGTGCCCGCGCACACACACAGAGATGCACATGCATACACACACATCATACATACACACACACAAGCGCTCGTGCACCGCATACACTGGCACACACACACACAGACCAGTGGTCCACACACACATACACATCTGTACACTCACCTCACACACACATACCACCATAATAATGGAACAACCAATGTTAGGTAAGTACTCAAGGTCTGACCAGCGCGTTGGGCTAATGCGTAGGCCAAACATCTGCTAAGTCGTAGCCACGAGACCCTCTTCTTGAATTCTCTCATCTTGGTCATCAATCAATTCATTTACCCTATCAGCTTTAAATCACGCAGCAGTGGGGGTCTCAAAACTTAGTGGATGTGGCATATCGTTTATGGACTAGTTGTCTGCATGCAGTGACGCCTCCTTGATGAAACTGAAACTGAAAACTGTGCAGCATTTCCTTTTCGAGTTGTATTGCTCTCCTAAAAGAAACCCTAGCACCATCATTGGTTTATCCCCCTTGCCAGCGTCTCACACCCAACTCACCGCTTCTCCTCCTCCTCCAGCAAGGCCTTGAGGGCCTCGATCTCGGCCTTGAGGGGGATGTTCTGCTCCCTGGCGGAGGTCACCTCGCGCATCTTCACCACCAGCATCTCCTGCACCTCCCGCAGCTTCAGCTCCAGCGACCGGCGCTGTCGGCCGCCCGGTTCCTCTCCACGGCGATGGCGTCCTCCAGCGTCAGCTTCTGGTGCTCGAGGTTGGCCACCTGGGGGACGGTGGTGGTGGTGTGTTAGATCTCAGTTCTGAGCGGAGTCGATCATGTGCGGCAGATATAGTCACAGCGCTGTGCTTTAGTTTCATGCAGACAGGCAGGAAAGTGGTAGAAGTTTGTAAAAAAAAAAAAGTTGAAATAGAACCTAGGCAGAAGTGTATAAAATACACACACACACACACACATATGTATGCCCACACATCCTTACATATCCATACATGTATATCCACATTTGCAGGCATTCACTCACAACCGTCCCACTGATCAGCACAAAAGACTCTTGTATAAACTCGGCAACATTTATCAGATCACATAATCAATCGTTCTTTCTGGACCAAGGCATGTTGTTACTTCATTACACAGAATGAGGCTTGACGTTTGAAAAACAAAATACTCTAAGAATGTTTAGTGTGTGTGTGTGCGTTGGTTTTGTTTCCATTCCACACATTCTTTTTCACTGCCAGGTTCTAAATACGTTATATTTTGACAAGCAGCTCATTTTAGACAAAAGACTTCCTGCTGATTCTGTATTATGAAATCATTTATTTAAAGTGTATGGCTTTGGAGGAAGTATACTGAATAGTCCTAACTGGCCATCTACTATAATTTGGTTTTAAATTTTGCAATTACTTAATATTGTAATGTGATGTAGTATACTTATACACATATGTATAGGTTGGGGGGTTTATATGTGTGCATACATGTTACCTGTGTGTGTGTGTGTGTGTGTGTGTGTGTGTGTGTGTGTGTGTGTGTGTGTGTGTGTGTGTGTACACACATATTCTCCCTTTTTCCCCCTGTGTAATATCACTGAATTATGCTGAAAACATGTTAAACAGAAGATTCCTTCATTCAGTCACATAATCAAAACTTACCTGCCCTTCCAGGGTTCGTATCCGGGCCTGGAGCTCTCCAACGCTACCCCTCAGCTGAGTTTTCTCCGTCTCCAGCTTATCCATTGTCTTGGCATCGCTGTCCAGTTGAGCCTTGAGCGCTGTCAGCTGTCAGAAGGAACAGTGGACAGCTTTAGTGTCGACTGTCAGAAGGAACAGCGGACAGTTTTAACGTCAACTGTCAGAACACTTTTAGTGTCAACTGCCAGAAGGAACAGCAGACAGCTTTAGTGTCAACTGTCAGAAAGAAGGGCAGACAGATTTAGTGTCAACTGTCAGAAGGAACAGCAGACAGATTTAGTGTCAACTGTCAGAAGGAACAGCAGACAGCTTTAGTGTCAACTGTCAGAAGGAACAGCAGACAGCTTTAGTGTCAACTGTCAGAAGGAACAGCAGACAGCTTTAGTGTCAACTGCCAGAAGGAACAGCAGACAGCTTTAGTGTCAACTGTGAGAAGGAACAGCAGACAGATTTAGTGTCAACTGTCAGAAGGAACAGCAGACAGCTTTAGTGTCAACTGCCAGAAGGAACAGCAGACAGCTTTAGTGTCAACTGTCAGAAAGAAGGGCAGACAGATTTAGTGTCAACTGTCAGAAGGAACAGCAGACAGATTTAGTGTCAACTGTCAGAAGGAACAGCAGACAGCTTTAGTGTCAACTGTCAGAAGGAACAGCAGACAGCTTTAGTGTCAACTGTCAGAAGGAACAGCAGACAGCTTTAGTGTCAACTGCCAGAAGGAACAGCAGACAGCTTTAGTGTCAACTGTGAGAAGGAACAGCAGACAGATTTAGTGTCAACTGTCAGAAGGAACAGCAGACAGCTTTAGTGTCAACTGCCAGAAGGAACAGCAGACAGCTTTAGTGTCAACTGCCAGAAGGAACAGCAGACAGCTTTAGTGTCAACTGTCAGAAGGAACTGCGGACAGCTTTAGTGTCAACTGTCAGAAAGAACAGCAGACAGCTTTAGTGTCAACTGTCAGAAGGAACAGCGGACAGTTTTAACATCAACTGTCAGATTGAAGAGCAACAGCTTTAGAGTCAACTGTCAAAAGAACAGCAAACAGCTTTTGAGTCAACCATCAAAAGAACAGCAGACAGCTTTAGTGTCAACTGTCTGAACAAAGAGCAGACAGCTTTAATGTCAACTGTCAGAATGTACAGCAGACAGCTTTAGGATCAACTGTCAAAAGAACAGCAGACAGCTTTAGTGTCAATTGTCAGAAACTGCTTTAGTGTCAACTGTCAGAAGAACAGCAGACAGCTTTAGTGCCAACTGTCAGAACAGCTTTAGTGTCAACTGTCAGAAGGAACAGCAGACAGCTTTAGTGACAACTGTCAGAACAGCTTTAGTGTCAACTGTCAGAAGGAACAGCAGACAGCTTTAGTGACAACTGTCAGAACAGCTTTAGTGTCAACTGTCAGAGGGAACAGCAGACAGCTATAGTGTCAACTGTCAGAACAAAGAGCTACTGTACTCACTATGGGCATAGCTTTTGACAGCACATGACAACTGGGATCACCATGACACTGAATACTGCTACTGTACTAATTACAGGCATAGCTGTAAGTAGCACATAAAAACTGGGGTCACCATGACACTGAATACTGCCACTGTACTAACTACAAGCATAGCTGTTGATAACACATGACTACTGGGGTTACCATAACATGAATACAGCTACTGTAACCACTACTGGCATGGCTACTGACAGCCTGGAACACTGGGGTCACCATGACACTGAATACTACTACTATACTCACTACAGGTACACACACACACACACACACACACACCAGCACAGACACAGACACACACACACACACACACCACACACACACACACACACACACACACACACACACTCAGGCACATGCACTGTCAGGAACTGTGCCTGTTCTTGGTCATTTGATATGTGTTGGTATATGAAAAGAGTATGTGGATAGAAAACACACAAATCACTTAGGGCAAACTATTGAAAGAGGGGCAGATTTCAGTTGTGAGAGAAAACACACAAATCACTTATGCAAACTATTGAAAGGAGGCAGATTTCAGTCTGTGGAGAGAAAACACACAAATCCTTATGCAAACTATGAAAGAGAGGCAGATTTCAGTCTGTGGAGAGAAAACACACAAATCACTTATGCAAACTATTGAAAGAGAGGCAGATTTCAGTCTGTGGAGAGAAAACACACAAATCACTTATGCAAACTATTGAAAGAGAGGCAGATTTCAGTCTGTGGAGAGAAAACACACAAATCACTTATGCAAACTATTGAAAGAGAGGCAGATTTCAGTCTGTGGAGAGAAAACACACAAATCACTTATGCAAACTATTGAAAGAGAGGCAGATTTCAGTCTGTGGAGAGAAAACACACAAATCACTTATGCAAACTATTGAAAGAGAGGCAGATTTCAGTTGTGGAGAGAAAACACACAAATCACTTATGCAAACTATTGAAAGAGAGGCAGATTTCAGTCTGTGGAGAGAAAACACACAAATCACTTATGCAAACTATTGAAAGAGAGGCAGATTTCAGTTGTGGAGAGAAAACACACAAATCACTTATGCAAACTATTGAAAGAGAGGCAGATTTCAGTCTTGTTTACCCTCTTTTGTCTAGACCTGCCTAGTCACAGAAACTGTGCTGCTTGCATACAGTCAATGACACTGAATTCAGCGCATACAGTCAATGACACTGAATTCAGCACATACAGTCAATGACACTGAATTCAGCACATACAGTCAATGACACTGAATTCAGCGCATACAGTCAATGACACTGAATTCAGCGCATACAGTCAATGACACTGAATTCAGCGCATACAGTAAATGACACTGAATTCAGCGCATACAGTCAATGACACTGAATTCAGCACATACAGTCAATGACACTGAATTCAGCACATACAGTAAATGACACTGAATTCAGCACATACAGTAAATGACACTGAATTAAGCCATACAGTAAATGACACTGAATTCAGCACATACAGTAAATGACACTGAATTCAGCACATACAGTAAATGACACTGAATTCAGCACATAACGTAAATGCCACTGAATTCAGCACATACAGTAAATGCCACTGAATTCAGCACATACAGTAAATGACACTGAATTCAGCACATACAGTAAATGACACTGAATTCAGCACATAACGTAAATGCCACTGAATTCAGCGCATACAGTAAATGACACTGAATTAAATGCATACAGTAAATGACACTGAATTAAGCACATACAGTAAATGACACTGAATTCAGCACATACAGTAAATGACACTGAATTCAGCACATACAGTAAATGACACTGAATTAAATGCATACAGTCAATGACACTGAATTCAGCGCATATAGTAAATGACACTGAATTAAGCGCATACAGTTAATAACACTGAATTAAGTGCATACAGTTACTAACACTGAATTAAGCACATACAGTTAATAACACTGAATTAAAGCTAACGAACAACACAAGGTGATTGGCTCATCACCTGGAAGATTGTCGTAGTCTCGGAGGACAGATTATTCAGTGGCGCCATACGGGGAGGCCTTTTGAGAGTGCATGCCACATATCTTTTTTTTTTTTAATTGACACAAGAGGTGTCATTGTTAGCTATATAGAAAAGGCTGCACCGGGCCTGTGACAGACTTGGTAAACCTCCAAGTAAGGCACAGTGAGAAGAAATGAAGAGGCAAAACAAAGATTTATATTTCTGAAGAGAGAAAGACATTTTCTCAATTGACAAGAACACTGATCCATGTATGTATGTTTTTTTCCCCCCCCAAGGAACTTTTTGTCCAGTTAGACTAGGGACAAATGGTTGAGGGTTTTTTTTTCCCTCCTAATGAGAGGGGCCCAGGCACAATACATTTTTTGTAATTTGATATGAGATGGAGATAGTAAAGATTTTCTTTTATTGGAACAGATGAAACTGCTGATTTGCCTATGAGAACAGGGGCATTCTGTTTGTGAAAGAGCTGTTTGATGACAGTGTTTGAGGTCAGTTTGTGCTTGTGAGTCCATGAAGAC
This sequence comes from Conus canariensis, assembly GCA_033310375.1. Taxonomy (NCBI): domain Eukaryota; kingdom Metazoa; phylum Mollusca; class Gastropoda; order Neogastropoda; family Conidae; genus Conus; species Conus canariensis. The sequence goes on from CM065737.1 coordinate 56,112,359, forward strand.
CTGGTCAATATTTTACAATGGAAATGTATGTGATTATGCGAAACCATAGTAAGATCTATTATATGTGAATGGTGTAAAAATTTAGTTCTTAATTACAAGGGGGAACTCTTTTCTGTCTGGTTGTCAGTCTGGTTCTATATGTCCATATGTTATGTAAAACGAGTCTCTCTCTCTCTCACACACACACACACACATGCAAGCATACACGCACACACACACGCACGCACACACACACATATACGCATGCACGCACACACACATGCACGCACACACACCCAAACACACACACACCATACACACACACTCACATTCTTATTATACTGCTCTTCAGACTCCATTTGGTATTTCTTCAACTCCGTCTCAGCCGTGTCTCGCACTTGCTTCAACAGTTCCGTCACGGACACATCGGCCTTGCTAAGGTCACGAACTTTGGCTTCCAGACTGAGGATGGTTGCCGCCGACATTTCGATGCGAGAGTTCATTTCGCCTATCCTCTGGACGCTGACCTTTTCGTTGAAGTCGGCCTTCTGCATCAGTTGCTGAATCTTGTTCTCTGCCTCCTGCCGTGCCACTTGCTCATGCTCATACCTGAACAAGGGGGAGAACCATGTTACTCGCTATGAATGATACAGATGATGAATATCATTCTCTCATATTCTTTTAGAGTGTTGGGACTTGCATGATGTGAGATATAAACATTTTACAGCAGACTCTATGCAAACCTCATTCAGAGATGTCCCACCTGATGTGATCTTTGAATTTCTGAAATAGATTAACATTCTTCAACTGATCTGAGATTTTGCAGTAGAAAGATTTTTCACAAAATTTACGGTGTGTTTTTAGAAGTTGTATTTTAAAGGGTTGTGTGAATGAATGACTTGTGAGTTGACATCAACGCGGTGACAGCCCTGACACGGCCCTCTGCAGTCGGCTGGCCTATAAACAGCATTACCTTACTATTCTCCTGTTTCATGCCCGAAACATGGAATGCAAGAACAAACGTTTTGAACAGATATTCTGTCAAAAAAACTACAGTATGTTAAGACAATGGTCTTTCTTGAACATGTCTATAACATACAGGTCAACACCAAGTTCATTTGACTGTTCGTTCGCAGGCAATCCCCTAGCTAAACCCTGGGGGTCATCATTTAAAATAACTGTTAAGAAACACAATTAAATGAATTAAATCGGACTGCCTGTAAGGCTTTCTTTAATATGCTGTCTCAGCAGCCATGTTCCCAACTTCTAAGAATGACCTCCCTTTCAGGAAGACTAAGGCTAAGTGGCAATCCCCACACCACACTGCAATACATTCCAAACACTTTAAGTCTGAGGATCCACCATGCACTGAACACTCAACAAAGCTTGCAGCCTTGCGGTGCATGTTGCTTTTTTTTTTTTTTTTTTTCGAATGATAATTAGTGCAAATCCTCTCCTTTTTTAGGCCATTATCCATCTACACAAAACAACTTTAAATCTAGACAAATAAAAAAAAAGGGGGTGGGTGGGGGTGGGGGGTGGGGGGCTTCCATCACTTTTTTCCCTGCCTCCAAGCCTTACTGCTTTCAATGATTGAATTAAGCACTTGTTCTGTAGTGTGCCAATAAAGGGTCAAAGATAAATGAGCTTCACACACACACACACACATATACACACATGCTCACACACACACACACACGCACACGCACACACATACATATGCACGCACACACATGCATGCACACTTCCCTATATGTGTGGGTGTACAATGTACTGCCACATAGACATGAGTGAATGATAGCACTGAAAGGGTGAACGTTAACAAATTTCTTGTTTTTGTTCCTGGTGCAGATATTGTACGTTATTTTCTTATTCGGATGTGTTTACATAATTATCACTTTTTTTATTCTATTTTCACGCTATTCATTTTGTTTAGTTTTGCAGGTGGCTTGATGGAAAAATGCAGATACTGCTTATTCAATGTAGGCCTACCATCTCAAAATAAAATTCTGACTTGACACACATACACACATGCACACGCGTACCCCCCCCCCCCCCCCCCCCCCCGCCCCCACACACCACATACGTACCCCCCCCCCCCCCCCCACACACACACATACACATGCACACAAACACACACACACACACACACACACACACACACACACACACACACACACACCTACCTGTGTTTCCAGGTCTCGATCTCCCTGGTCAGGTTGCCGGCATTTCTCTGAAGCTGTTCCAGATCGGCGCGGGGTCGGCTGGCAGCGATCCTCAAATCCTGAATCTCTGCCTCCAGGCTGCCAACACGGCGCTGGTAGTTGTTAATTTCATCCTGCAGTTTGCCCGTTTTATCCGTCTCCACGCTGAGCCTGCGAAAGTGGAACCACAATAGTCTCAGTTTCATCAAGGAGGCGTCACTGCATGTGGACTAGTCCATATACACTACACCACATCCACTAAGTTTCGAGACCACATTGTATGATTTAAAGCTGATAGATAAATTAATTGATGACTAAGATGAGAGAATTTAAGAAGAAGGTCCCGTGGCTACGACTTGACAGATGTCTGACCTATGCATTAGCCCAATGCGCTGATCAGACCTCAAGTACCTGCCTAACAGTGGCTGTGCCATTATCATCATTGCATGTGTGTGTGGTGAGTGTACAAGTGTGTGTGTATGGGTGTGTGCATGTATGTAATGACAAGACTGAAAAGATATGTACAGATCCTTTTTAAGTATTTTCATGAAGTAAATCTCCAATTCTTTGACGAAACTTTGAGAGAAGAAAGATTTGAGCGCGTTATGATATATGTATCTGCTTTGAAACATAAAAAATAATATGTCAACTGGCACAAAAAGCGCGTGCGCGCACACACACACACACACACTAACACATACATGCATGCATGCGCACACACATACACGCACACACACATGCATGCACACATACACAAACACATACAGGACATAACACATATATAATGCACATGTAAGCCATCACCTGTCTTGGAGTTCTGCTGCATACTGCATCTGTTTGGTGGCCTGTACTTGGTGTGACGTTCTCTCATGGTTACAGCTCTCCAGTTCTTTTCTGAACACAGCACAACACAGTGAAAAACAAAAAACCCTATTCACCAAAGGAACGTTATAAGTAGTGTTCTCAAACACAGCACAGATGCAAATGAAAACAACACGTTCCCGCCCACCTTGTCTTATTCCACTGAACTTAGAAAAACACTTGCCATGCAAACCTTGTGATTTAACATTAAACTAAAGGTTTGTTATTATCTTGATCACTATCTTCATGAACAAAGCAAATGAGAAAGTCTCACCTGAATGACAACAGTGAAGGATGTATTTCAAAATGAATTATGCAATTACAACACAGAACAGCTTTTCCGTTTCATTCCAGTTTTAACTATAAAGTACAGGCTATGTCACTTTTCAAAGCTTTGTAATTTATTTTGCCAGTGTTCAATTTGCAATAAGTGTATTCAATTCATACTTTAAGTAATTAAGAGAAAATTTATAAAACATGTATCTTCTCCTTCCACGTATGCAGGCTGATACTCCTGCGGACACTCCCTATATGGACAGACAAGTATTAATCCCAGCTACCCAACAAAGGGAGTGGAGTTTCGTGTGTATGACCGTATTTTATCCTGCCATTAAGGCAGCCATACTCATCTTCGGGAAAGGTGCATGCTATGTGTAACGTGTCATCCATACCAACGGCCAAACTGGCCTTCTCTTCGATCAGGAAGTTGGTGATGGGATTTGACATGCGTGCAAGATGTTATGCGTGCGTTCACACATGGAACCTTGGTTTATACTTATAGTCTCATTCGAAGGACTGTTTGGGAAGTGGAGTCAGAACTAATGTTAATTCCGAGGGAAAAATCCCCCTGTACCGAAACGGCCCGGCAGAGATTCGAACCCGCAACCCTTGGATTACGAGTTCGGCGCTCTACCAATAAAATATGTATGAAACCTGACACAACAATGCAAGCAACAATGCCTATAGTAACAGCACAAATCTGATTAAAACAAAAGAACTATATTATCAAAGCAATGATTTATGCGCACACACACACACACACACACACACACACACACATGCACACACACACACTTGAAAATTGCATACAAATAGTTACTGACAACACTTTGATTAGCAGCCACATGTTCATACTTACAAACACACATAGTGACACATTCACACATTTTTTATCATTTACACACGCAAACACACTGACAACCATACACACATGCACACAAATGTATATGCATGCATTCAAACGCACATGCACACACAGGTATATATGAGCATGCAACACAAACACACAGACATGTGCTATCACACACACACACATATACACAAATTGGCTCGCGTGTGCATGCACACACACACACACACATACCCCACTCTCCACACACGCACACACACACACACTCACCTCAGCTTCTCCAGCTCCTGCTCGTACATGTTCTTCAGGTTGTGGATCTCCACCTCCATGGCTTTGGTGGACTTGAGGATGGCCGAGGAGTCCACCTGGTTGTTCTTCTCCGCCAGACTGCGGACGCGCTGCACGTAGGCGGCGAAGCGGTCGTTGAGCTGCTGCAGCTCCACCTTCTCCTGGGTCCTGGAGAGTGACGCCATGTGGACGGGGGAGTAGATCTCCATCCTGGTGAAGTTGCTGGTACTCATGCCAGCTGGCTGACGGACGGACGGCGCCGAGTTGATGATGGAAGTTCTGGACCGCTTCTAGCTTTTTTAACCTTTGGTCCTTGTCTCTGACTGAGAATACTCCTGGTTTTGTTGGAATACGCAGTAAACTGGTGAACTTCACATGTGGTGATCGGCGCTCTTGGGTTCTTGTTTAT
>CM065737.1:56122228-56124728 GCA_033310375.1 Conus canariensis
GGCTGATTGATCGATCTATAACACGCAAGGATGAAGATAAACCGTCCTTGTCGTGCATACATAATTTCAACACATATCATTCATACTGACAATTCAACACGGCAACACTGTGGAGAGAGAGAGAGAGAGAGAGAGAGAGAGAGAGAGAGAGAGAGAGAGAGAGAGAGAGACAGAGACAGAGACAGAGACAGAGACAGACAGACAGACAGACAGACAGACAGACAGACAGACAGAGACAGAGAGAGGAGAAGAGAGAGAGAGACAGAGAGAGAGAGGGGGGGGGATGGAGGAGGGGAGGATGTCTGCCTTACGCAACGCTCTTGTATTCCGATGCTATTTCTACAGCTTAACTTAAAAAAAGAAAATTTACGAAAGAGACGACCAGATTACAAGACAAAACACGACGCGTTTCGACCCCTCTGGTCTTCTTCAGGCAAGACAAATAACATTCAAGACAATGGAATCGATATATATTGCCTGATTGTTCGTTCTTCGTTTTCATTGTCTTGAATGTTGTTTGTCTTGCCTGAAGAAGACCAAAGGGGTCGAAACGCGTCGTGTTTTGTCTTGTAATTTGGTCGTCTCTTTCGCTGGGCGGAACAGTAAATCTTCTTTCATGTTGGTTTCAGTTTCCGCCTGCAGTCACCCCTCACATTGAAACTGACTAGTTCTATCGGAAATGAAATGAGGCAGGGAACAGTAAACGATAAACAGTAAACAAGCGGGGTATTTTTTGCTCCCATAAGAAAACCTAACACAGAGTAACTTTTATTCAAGACTGGCACAGCCTTTTAAACTTGAATAAAGTCAGACAAATACATAGACGAACAATCTAATAGTGGGGGGAAAAACAACAAGCGCAGGCCAACAACTTAACTGTTTTCATAGTAATGACTTATTCATGCTCAGCTGCTCTTTACATAAACCACATCATCTGACGTAGGCCTGGAGTGTGGGAATAACAAAAAGTTCTGTCAGTTGAGATGGTGCCTACCCCCTTCATATCCGATCCGCCTCAACAGTCAGCGACTAGCTTTAATTAATAAACAGCACAGTGTGAATGTGTGCTCACCGAAGCTGAACAGCTTAGTGGGGCGGAGGAGGTGTACATACATAATACACAATTACATTAGGGCTACTTTCCCTACAGTTAGGTCTTGAACCGGCGGCCGCTACAAAAGTAATGACATCACAGCTGGTGTTGTAATCCTTGTGGTCGCTGGACTAATCCTTTTCTCGGAGTCACGCTATATAGCTAGCTACCCTCTCACACCAACACGTTAGCAAGCCGCTCAGCAGTCGGCAAACAAAATTTTTTCTTTTCTTACTCTCTTTTTTCTCCCCCCCCCCCCCCCCCCCCCCCCCCCCCCCCCCCTGGTCTGAGCGAATTACGGCTGACCTTTACATGACCTGTGTCGCTCGCTGATCGCCATTAGTCTGCCCTTCGACAAGCGCTGTGCGGGGAAATCAAGTCATCAGTATGCACTATTTAAGTGACGTTCTTTTTGCAGCAAGGAGGGGGAATGATGATGTATCGCAGTAAAATGAGTGCAGGTTGACAGACTATCGATGACACTCGATCGGCGGGTGGACTGTCCTCCACCTCCCCTCCCCCCCCCCCCCCTCCTCCCCAGGTCTCTTTTGTTCAGTGTTTAGCCTCTTCATCCATTGATCGGAGGACCTGCTGGGAGTTTGTGGAGGGGGACATGGATCGAACTGGTTGTGTGGGCTAGGTGTGAAAGGGGGTGGAGGGCAGTGTGAGGGGAAGGGTAGGGGGAGGTGGGTGGGTAGGTGGGGCTATGCGCATTTTTTAATGTTCTATGTGTAAGAGCACCACACATTATTCATAAGCTGCTTAATATGTGTGTGTGTGTGTGTGTGTGTGTGTGTGTGTGTGTGTGTGTGTGTGTGTGGAGAGAGAGAGAGAGAGAGAGAGAGAGAGAGAGACACACACACACACACACACACACACACACAGAGACATCCATGTCAGCCAGAAGCACACATGCATGCATGGGCATGCATGCGTGCACACACAGGTAGACAGACAAACACACACACACACTCTCTCTCTCTCTCCTCATGCACAAATTCATATACACACAGAAGCACAGAAACATGTACAGACATACACACACGGACGCACACACACTGTCACATGCACTTGCAAGAGTGCATACTTTTACACATTGACACCAAATAAGTGAGTGTCAATGGATTGTTATCACAGTTTGAAAACAAAAGTTAACACACAGATTTACTTCACTGATTAGTTGTATATAGAAACGGAGTTACAAACAACTAGGACATCTGAACAGTAACATTTGTATTAAATTGTATTTTTTCTCTCTCTCTCTCTCTCCTCCCTCTCTCTCTGTGTAGTCTCTCTGTGTAGTCTCTCTCTCTCTCTCTCTCTCTCAACTAATGGATGATGCAAACACATGCACAGCCATTTCCCACACCCTCTCATACACACACATACACATACACAGACACAGAC
>CM065737.1:56144728-56160742 GCA_033310375.1 Conus canariensis
TATTTGTGATGCAGTTTCAATGAAATGTAATATTGCCTTGAACTCAAACTACATGCGACAAGACAGGAACCGCTTTGGCTTAAGGCTGTGTCAGGCCAATTGACATAGCTAGAACACCAAGGCTACATCAAAATGTTGTTATGCTGTGCATAGTTATGCGGGGATTGTCTTCAGTTGTGACAAGCTCCTAGCATAACATTATCAGTCTCCAAAATCCCCCGAAGTCGGAGTGTGGCTGCCCATGTGGCAGGGTAATCAAAAACGGTCACACACGTAATGTTCTCATCCCCAGCTGATGCGTTTGTACCATAGTGTACACGTGCTTCGGCTGTTGAGATGATCCCTGGAGTCTTTTAGCCAGGGTACGACAACAACAACAACAACAACAACAACAACAAGACAGGAAAGGAAGAAAAGAAAGAAAAAGTCTGGAGAGAAAGAAGAAGAAAACGGATGAGGAAAAGACGGATGAATAAAAGAACAAAAAGAAGAAAACAGATAAAAACAACCTATTTATAGGTAAAAGAAAACCAACAGAACATTAGAACCACAAGAGAAGAAGAAAAAGAAGAAGAAGAGAAGAAGAAAGAAGAAGAAGAAGAAGAAGAAGAAAGAAGAAGAAGAAAAGAAGAGAAAGAAAAGAGAAGAAGGAAGAAGAAAAAGAAGAAAAGAAGAAGAAGAAGAAGAAGAGAAGAAGGAAGAGAGGAGATTTAGAAGACGAGGAGGACTGATAGAGAATAAGTGAAAGAAGGAGGGACGAGGGATGGGGATGGGGATGGGGGTGGGCGGGGGGAGGGGGAGGGGGTTAAGTACGGGTGGGGTGGAGGCTGGGTTGGCAGGGATGAGAACGCTAAAGAATGAGATAGAAAGAAACGGGGAGAAGGTATGAGAGAGAGAGAGAGAGAGAGAGAGAGAGAGAGAGAGAGAGAGAGAGAGAGGAGAGAGAGAGAGGGCTGAAAGGAAAACTGCGCCTCCCTGACTGCAAGATAGAGAAGATAAGGAGTGTACGAAGATGTCATTTCAGCTGTAACTGTTGATACGGCAGTGGCAGAGGAGAAATGTACGAAATGAGCGAGAGAGAGAGAGAGAGAGAGAGAAGAGAGAGAGAGAGAGAGAGAGAGAGAGAGAGAGAGAGGGAGAGAGACGGACAGACAGACAGACAGAGAGAAACAGAGAGAGTGAGGAAGAGAGAGAGAGAGAGAGAAGAGAGAGAGAGACGAGAGAGAGAGAGAGAGACATACATACAGACAGACAGAAAACAGAGAGAGAGAGAGAGAGGAAGAAGAGAGGCAGACACACACACGCACGCACGCACGGACGCACGCACGCACGCACGCACACACACACACACACACACACACACACACACACAACAACAAAACACAGACAAAGAGAGACAGAGTGAGAGGGGGCGGGAAGAGAGAGAGAGAGAGAGAGAGAGAGACAGAGAGACAGACAGACAGACAGACAGACAGACTGACAGACAGACACAGACAGACAGACAGACAGACGAACAGACAGAGAAAGACAGAGAGAGAGAGTAGCAGAGAGAGTGGCAGAGAGGAGAGAGAGAGAGAGAGAGAGAGAGAGAGAGAGAGAGAGAACAGACAGACAGACAGACAGACAGACAGACAGACAGACAGACAGATGACAGACGACACAGACAGACAGACAGACAGACGAACAGACAGAGAAAGACAGAGAGAGAGAGTAGCAGAGAGAGTGGCAGAGAGAGAGAGAGAGAGAGAGAGAGAGAGAGAGAGAGAGAGAGAGAGAAAAGAAAGAGAAAGAGAAACATGAGAGAGAGAGCAGAGCAGAGGACAAACAGAGAAAGAGAGACAGACAGACACGAGAGATACTGACAGACAGACGGAGAGAGAGAGAGAGAGAGAAGAGAGAGAGAGAGAGAGAGGAGAGAGAGAGAGAAGAAGAGAGATGGATGAGGGAAGAAAAAAAGGGGGAGGGCGTTCCAAACACCTTTCCCCCATCTGTCTATCTCATTCACCCCCCACCCCACCCCCACTCCCCGAACACACAAACAGGGTGTCCAAGACTAGAGGGAAGAAGAAGAAGAAGAAGAAACATTTCTTATTTCATATAAAACCTACCCCTAGAGGCAGATAGATCTCATTTCGCTTTTAACCTACCTGCCTGCCAGTTGCCCCCAAAACCTTTCGCTCAAAGTGGTTTTTTCTTCTGTTTTGGTTTCTCTTTCGGTTTACAGACGTTTTTGCACTTCCCCCCGTTTCCAATACTGCCGACTCGGCATGTTAGCTTTTGCTCGCCTTACCTTGAGGTTCATACAACCGGTCTATGCATTGTCCTACCTTGTCCTGCTAAGTACGTTCTGCACCTTTTTTTTTTTTTTTTTTAATTATCCTTTAATTTTCCTGTTTTATCCTTAACATTTTTTTTTTTCAAATAACAAATGTAGTCCTTGCTTGTTCCGTTCCTACTTTTTTTGTTTTGTCCTACTTTTGTCCTCTCCTCAAGCTCTTCTTTGTCAGTCCTACGTTTTCTTTGTTTTCCGCCGCCAGTGACAACTTTGTCGTTGCTCTTCTTAATTTTGTCCACTGCTGCTATCAGTTTTGTCCTTTTCTTGTCCTAGTTTTCACTCTGTTTTCAACTTTGTCCGATCCATTCTTACTTTTCTTCTGTCGTTATCTTTTTATCCTTTCTTGACCTACTTCTCACGCTCTTTTTCAACTTTGTTCCACCTGTTCTAACTTTTCCACTGTCATTATCTTTATATCCCCCCCCCCCCCCCCCCCCCGTACTGTTCACTCTCCTTTTCAACTTTGTCCTACTTTACCTTACTTTTCACTGTCTGTATCAATGTTGCCATACCCCTGTCTATCTTTTCACTGTCTATCAATGTTGCCATACCCTGTCTATCTTTTCACTGTCTATCAATGTTGCCCTACCCTGTCTATCTTTTCACTGTCTATCAATGTTGCCATGCCCTGTCTATCTTTTCACTGTCTATCAATGTTGCCCTACCCTGTCTATCTTTTCACTGTCTATCAATGTTGCCATACCCTATCTTTTCACTGTCTGTATCAGTGTTGCCATGCCCTGTCTATCTTTTCACTGTCTGTATCAGTGTTGCCATGCCCTGTCTATCTTTTCACTGTCTATCAATGTTGCCATACCCTGTCTATCTTTTCACTGTCTGTATCAATGTTGCCATACCTTGTCTATCTTTTCACTGTCTGTATCAATGTTGCCCTACCCTGTCTATCTTTTCACTGTCTATCAATGTTGCCCTACCCTGTCTATCTTTTCACTGTCTGTATCAATGTTGCCCTACCCTGTCTATCTTTTCACTGTCTGTATCAATGTTGCCCTACCCTGTCTATCTTTTCACTGTCTATCAATGTTGCCCTACCCTGTCTATCTTTTCACTATCTTTATCAGTGTTGCCCTTCCTTGTCTATCTTTTCACTATCTTTATCAATATTGCCCCACCTTGTCTATCTTTTCACTGCCTTTTACCAACTTTGTCGTATCGGTTTTTTTTTTCTTTTTTTTTCTTCCCTATTTTGCACTGCCTGTACCAACTTTGACCTTTTCTTCTACTTAGTCATTGTCTTTCCCATCTTTGTCCTAACTTTTTTTTTTCTGCTTTTCACTGTCTTTACCGACTTCAGACTGCTTCTTCCCCAATTTTTTACATTGCCTTTACCGATTTCAGACAACTTTTTTTTTTTACCCTAATTTTTCTTTTGCCTTTACCGACTTCAGACTGCTTCTTCCCCAATTTTTGTACATTGCCTTTACCGATTTCAGACTACTTTTTTGTTTCCATTTTTTTCATTGCCTTTACAGACTACAGCCTACGTTTTGGTTTCAATTTTTTTCATTGCCTTTACCGACTTCAGACTACTTTTTTTCTCCCTATTTTTCATTTTCACAGGTTGCAATTTTTTTTTAAATGAAGATCAACAATTTAGTGCACCACTACGGTGTTTCACTCATGTGAATATGCATATATCAGATGTAGGTTTGAAAGTACTAACATGGCTGATAAGTTGAGTGTGGAAGGGTTTTTTCTTTTTCTTTTTGTTGTTGTTGTTGTTGTTGAAATAAGTGTCTAATAATATCATCTGGCGATGAAGACATTAAATAAACCACTGAACTGAACTGAACTGTACTGAACTGGACATGGGTAGGGAAAGACCGGACTCAGTAGATATTGTTATAATTATTACTATTATTATGATCATGAATACTTATATACCGCCTATCCTCGGCTAGGGACCAAGCTCTAAGCGCTTTACAATCCACACTCTACACAACAGGCTGCCTACCTGGGTAGTGCCGACTGAAGAGCTGCCAGCTGGCGCTTCATTCAGTCGTTTCCCGTGTCATCCAGTCAATATCGTTCAATATCGTTCACTCAGTTTCCTTACTTCCTTCATTCTTTCCATTTCTTACGCAGGATGCATGCTATGTGTAACGTGTCATCCATACCAACGGCCAAACTGGCCTTCTCTTCCGAAAGTTGGTGATGGGATTTGACGCGTGTGCAAGATGTTGTGCGTGCGTTCACACACGGAACCTCGGTTTATAAGTCTCATTCGAAGGACTGTATGGGAAATGGAGTCAGAACCAATGTTAACTCCGAGGGAAAAAAAAAAACCTGTACCGAAACGGCCCGGCGGAGGTTCGAACCCGCAACCCCAGGATCACCAAGATTGCGAGTTCGGCGCTCTACCACTGAGCTGTTCCGGCTCCCTCTTGTACAGAAGGTCAACAAACAGCAGGGAGATGTGGCACACAGCAGGGAGATGCGGCACACAGCAGGGAGATGTGGCACACAGCAGGGAGAGGGAGGACACAGGAGGAAACGGTAGGGGTCAGACACAGGGTCGAGACGCAAAGGTAGGGTACAGCATGCAGGGTACAGTAGAACAGGTAGAATTCAACAAGGAAAGGTAGGACACAGTATAGAGAAAGACAAGGCACGACAGGAGAAAGACAGGACACGGCAGAAAGAGACCGGACACAGTGGTGGACAGGAGGACACAGTATAGAGAAAGACAAGGCACAATAAGGAGAAAGGCAGGACATGGCAGAAAGAGACCGGACCCTGTGGTGGACAGGAGGACACAGTGTGGAAAGATTGGAGACAGGACAAGTAGAACGCATGAAGGAAAAGGTAGGAGACAGCTGGGTGGTTTCAAGCAGACAAACAGATTAAAATCAAAGGAAGGGGACTATTTGGGAGGAACCAGCTGGCGCAAAGATAGGGTCACAGGTGAGTTCAGAAGGCCTGAAATGTGACGTCAGCCAAGGGAAAGGTCATGCATTTGAAGACTGTGAACGATTTCATTGGTGAAAATCTAAAAAAAAAAAAAAAGAAAAGAAAAAACCCAAACAAATAAAATGATTGGTGGTGGGTTGTTCTTTTGATCAATGACTAGTTTAATATCAAACGCTGGTTCACACTTACGCTTGGCCTCGAAACGCTTGCATGGATTATGTACTGATTTCGAGCAAAATCCTAATTGTGGCGTATGACCATACGGGGATAAGTGTCACAGGAGAGAGAGAGAGAGAGAGAGAGAGAGAGAGAGAGAGAGAGAGAGAGAGAGAGAGAGAGACGGATGGGGGGGGTGGGGTGGAGCGCAGGACGAAACCACCAGAATCAAACACAATCAGAGGGGCAAGTGAACATGACAAGTTTGTATGTGGGATAATACCTGTGAGATCCGACCTCGCTGCCTCTGACTGCCAACAGAATGTTGTACCACTGAGTCCCGGTCGCAGCCAGACCATCAGAAATGAATAGTGAGATTAACGTCCTATAAGTCTGAGCCACCCTGGCAGTCAGACTGTTAGAGATGAATGGTAAGATCAACGTCTGATTAGTCTGAGCCACCCTGACTGTCAGACTGTCCGAAATAAATGGTGAGATTAACGTCCTATTAGTCTGAGCCACCCTAGAACTTCTAGAGATGAATTGTAAGATTAACGTCCTATAAGTCTGAGCCACCCTAGAACTTCCAGAGATGAATTGTAAGATTAACGTCCTATAAGTCTGAGCCACCCTAGAACTTTCAGAGATGAATGGTGAGATTAACGTCCTATTAATCAGAGCCACCCTGGCAGTCAGAACTGTCAGAGATGAATGGTAAGATTAATGTCCTATTAGTGTGAGCCACTCTGGCAGCCAGAATGTTAGAGATGAGCGGTAAGATTAATGGCCTATTACTCTGAAGCTCGGTGCAGTGTGTGTGTGTGTGTGTGTGTGTGTGTGTGTGTGTGTGTGTGTGTGTGTGTGTGTGTGTGGGGTTTGCTGTCTTATCCTATGTCCCTCCTCAGTAGCATTGCATCCACGCCGCTCATTCTGAGTCCACGTCCACAGCCACAGTGTCAACCAGGCCCGAGAGATACAGACACCCTGCAGTGTTGGTCAGGAAATTTGATCAACACTCAGAGACGCAACCATTCAGTGGATGAAACTCGACTGTGTGGTCCCAGTCTTCCCAAATGAGCCCGTAGCAAACTCATCTCTGGGTAGGAGCCGGTCGGGGCAGGAAAATCCCAAACTGGCTCTGATGGGAATCGAACCAACGACCTCCCAGCCGGGACTCCGCGACGCTTGTGTATTCTGTCGACAGCCCAGATGAAAAATGGATGATGCTTTTTTTTTTTTTTTTTTTTTTTTTTTTTTTTTACCTGTCAGGCATGACCAGATCCGCCAGGTGTTAACACAGACCCACTTTCTTTGTAAACGCTAGTCATTCCCTAAGTGGGACTAAGAGCAAAAAATTAATGTGAAATAGCAGGAATAGGCTGTCCGAAAGTCACTGTTTAAAAAACACAATAGGAAAGAATCAAAAGTAGAAAACATAAACAGTCAAAAAAAAAAAAAAAAAAAAAAAAAAAAAAATCAGAAGTAGAGAAAGTAGTAAAAGTACCGAAGTCAAAACTAGAAAAAAAAAGAAGGTAAAGTAGTCAACGGGGAGAAAAAAAAAAAAAACAACATTAAAAAAAAAAAAAAAGAGAAAGAGCACGAAAGAGTCAAAAGAAGTCAAAGTCGCAAAAAAAGAGAAGAAAATGATAGTAGAAACAGTCATAAATAAGAAAAATCCAAGGAATGTGGTGGTGTGGTGGTGGGGGGGGGGGGGGGGGGGGGGGGGGGGAAGAAGAGGGTGAAGGCAGTAGAAAAAAAAATCAAAATAGAAAAAGTGAAAATAGAGAAAGTCATGTCTGGGGAAAAGTTGAAAAATGATAATATTAAAAAAAAAAAAAAAAAAGAAAGAAAATTGAGAAGTAGAAAAAGTTAAAAGGAAACAATGTCAAAAAGAATAAAAACGCCAAAACTGAGAAAAGGACAAAAGTAGTAAAAAGAAGAACAATGAGGAAAACGTCAATTGTAGGATAAAGAACAAAGTCAAAGATAAAAGTAGTACAAAGCCAAAAGAGGGAAAAGGGAAAACAGGCTAAAGCAGGATAAGATAAGTAGGGGGGGTGGGGGTCAAAATAGGGAAAAAAAGGGGAGGGGGGGGGGGGGGCGGGGGGAGTGAAAAACATGAAAAAGAATATGAAGTCAAAAGTGGGGAAAAAATTACCAAAAAGTCAGAAGTAGGCTGAAAACACACACACACACACACACACACACACACACACACACACACACACACACACACAAAAACCCACAAAGAAGAGAAGGACACAGTCAAAAGTAGCCAACAGCAGTGAAACGCAGCACACGGTACAGCTGGCTGCACGTACTTCCGTTCGCTGTGTGAGTAGCTCACTGCCTGTTGCGCCGTGTCTTGCAAGCGGTAAGCTCGTAGTCTTCACTTTGGCTTGCCGCGCTCTCTCCCTCTCTCTCTCTCTCTCCCTGTGCATCTTCGCTCTTGTCTCTCTGGGGTCGCCGGTTGAATTAGTTTTGAAGGTGACTTGACTACAACGTGTTGCTTCCTGAGATTCCCAAAGGTAAGACGATGTTTGTTGTTTATTTCATGGCCTGATAGACCAGATTAGGTTTTGGAGTATTTGATGACAATCGACTTTAAAACGAATTCATTAGTTTAGTAGATTGTTCGGTTCTTTCCTTCTTTCTTCCTTTATTTTTCCACTCCTTTCTTCTTTCCTAACATCCCCCTCCCTTTTTTTTCTTTCTTTCTATCCCTCTTTCTCTCTTTTTGTTCTTGATGTCACAACTGAGCTGTTGACAAAACAATAATGAATCGTTGAAAGTGAGTTTCTGTTTGCATTCAAGTAAAAGAAAAAAAAATCGAAAATTTGATGCCGTTTCGTTTTTCCTTTGAGAAAAAAAAATATTGTTATTAACGGTACCATTGTTGCCTGTTCATGATCACTCATACCAAGTATCTGGACTTTGTGTCATAGTGTTGGCCTGGCTGAGTCAGTTTAGCATGCTGGCACACCGTTGATATCATTTGTCACCTTCGTTTGGTGTTGTTTCTAGTTGATTCTCTTTTATGGAAAAAAACAGTTCAGTTGTCTTCAAGTTCTGTTTTTGAATAGAAATCAGAGCTCACCTGAAGTTCTTTCTTTCAATAGAAATCAGAGCTCACTTGAAAAATTCTTTCTTTCAATAGAAATCAGAGCTCACTTGTCTTCAAGTTCTTTCTTGTTAACAGAAGCCAGAGCCCACTTGTCTTCAAGTTCTTCCTTGTTAATAGAAATCAGAGCTCACTTGTCTTCAAGTTCTTCCTTGTCAATAGAAATCAGAGCTCACTTGTCTTCAAGTTCTTTCTTGTTCATAGAAATCAGAGCTCACTTGTAGAAATGTTCTTTCTTGTTCATAGAAATCAGAGCTCACTTGTAGAAATGTGCTTTCTTGTTAACAGAAATCAGAGCTCACTTGTCTTGAGGTTCTTTCGTGTTAATAGTAAGCGGAGGTCACTTGTCTTCAAGTTCTTTATAACACGAATCAGAGTCCTTGCATTTGCATTGAAGTTAAAAAAAATTGTTTTTAGAACTTACTGATCAGTTGTCTTCAAATTTTCATCATTTTGTTATTTCTAGAAAGCAGAGCTCCGTTGTCTTCGAGTTCTTTCTTTCAAAATACAAAACAAAGCTTAGCTGTCTTCAAGTTCTTCCCTTTTCCTAAAAGAAAAAACAGAGTTTAGTTGTTGTCTTCAAGTTCTTTCTTTTTCATACAAAACAGAGTTTAGTTGTCATTCAAGTTCTTTATTTTTCATTAAAAAAAAAACACGGCTCAGTTGCCTTTTAGTTCTTTTTTTTTTCAATAAAAGCCAGAGCTTAAAGATCAAAGAGCCGCACGAGTCTTTAATGCAAGTTGTTGTGCACTTCTTCTGCTCCGGTCTTTGTCAGCTTGATGAATATGGGCAAGCTTAAAACACTCTGTGTGTGTGTGTGTGTGTGTGTGTGTGTGTGTGGGTGTGTGTGTGTGTGTGTGTGTGTGTGTTAAAGGGAAGTAATTCAAGTTTTCTCGTCCTGTTCTTTGCGCCTATTGCCACCATGAATCCAACCTGCTTTTCGGGATGGGCAATATTAATTTCGCACAGAAAGTCTACCAATCAGGGAATTTTACTATTAATAGAGCAACACGGCGCCCTAACACGTAAAAGAATCATCTTTAAAAAAAAAAACCCCGCAAAACAAACAAAGACAAAGAAGCAGAAAACTACAACTAACCAAAACAGCTAGAAGAGCTTTCAGGAGAGCGTAGACACTTGTCATGGTGAAACTGACCCTGAATCGCTCTCTACATCAGTTCATGAGTGAAAACAACATAAGTTGTGGGTCAGTCATGTGGTTGACTTCATATGTGATTGGAGAGAGAGAGAGAGAGAGGGACAGAGAGAGAGAGGAGGGGGGGCAAAGAGAGACAGAGAGAAGAGAGAGAGAGAGAGAGCGGGAGAGACAGAGACAGAAACAGAGAGGGAGAAATAGAATCAAGAGAGAGAGAGAGAGAGAGAGAGAGACTAGGAGTGAGACACACACACACACACACACACACACACACACACACACACACACACACAAACACACACACAGAGAGAAACAGAGACAGAGGGACAGAGAGAGAGGGGACAAAGAGAGAGAGAGAGAGAGAGAGAGAGACAGAGAGACAGAGACAGAGAGAGGGAGAAACAGAATCAGAGAGAGAGAGAGAGAGAAAAGAGAGAGAGAGAGAAAGAGGGACTGAGACAGAGAGAGAGAGAGAGAGAGAGAGAGAGAGACAAGAGAGACAGAGAGTGCCTCCATCTCATTGTATTGTCTGGGACCCAGCAAGCCTTGTCTCACTGCAGGTGATTTTCAGCAACAAATGGTTCCAGATCTTGAGGCAATACACCACTGCAGTCTCTTGCCAGCTGCTGGGACTTGCAGGATGTGGAGAGACATAAACATTTCACAGCAGAGTCCATGAAAAAAAAAAAAAAAAACTCGTTCAGAGAGCCCCTCGCTCCTGTGAAAAGACTTGAACGCTGTGACAGCCCTGATACAGCCCTTTTACGGTCAGCTGGGCTATAAGCAATATTACTTACTTCTTGTCTTGGAAGAGACGTTACACCGAGGTTCCAGCAGTTTGGCAGCTAGATTTGGACAAAAGGGAGTTTTTTTTTTATTTTTTTCTTTTTTTTTTTTTTTTTTCCTTTTTTTTTTTTATTTTTTTTCTTTTTTTTTTGGGGGGGGGGGGGGGGGGGGGCGAAGTCTGTCAAAGTTTGAAAGGGAAAAACCACAGTGGGGGGAGAGGAGAGATGGGTGATGGAAAGGCGATGGGGGGGGGGGGGGGGGGGAAGGGGGGGGGGAGGGCGAAGGGCGAATTTGCACAGAGACTTGTGACGATAAAATAAAGCTGTGTACGTTCATAACAATACGATGTGCTACAAATCCAGTACAGTCACGTCCACCAGAAAGCGACCAGTGGGTTTTCCTCTTTCCACAAACCATGGTCTGTCCTTCTTCGGTTCTTCTTCTTCTTCTTCTTCTTCTTCTTGTTCTTGTTCTTCTTCTGTTTTTTCTTCTTCTTCTTTTTCTTCTTCTTTCACCATCATCATCATCATCATGATCATCATGATCATCATGATCTTCTTCTTCTTCTTCTTCTTCTTCTGTTTTCTTCTTCTTCTTCTTCTCTTGTTGTTGTTGTTGTTGTTGTTGTTGTTGTGTGGTTGTTGTTGTTGTTGCTCTTCATCATCATTCATCATCTATCATCATCATCTTCTTTCTTTTCTTCTATCTGCCCCCCACCCCCCTCTCTCTCTTTGCCTGTCTGTTTCGCTCTCTGTCTCTCTTCTCTCTGTCTCTCTCTGTGTCTTGTTTACTCATTCCTTCACTCTGTCTTATCTCTCACTCACTCACTCACCTAAGCTTCTGTTTCTATCCTCCTCCTCCTCCTCTCTTGTCTTCCTCTGTTCTTTTTTTTCTTCTTCTTGTTTTCTATCTGATTTCTCGCTTACTCCATTACGGCTCTTGCCCCCGCCCCCCTTACTCCCCCTACCCCTTCCCCCCGTCTTCCTCTCCTCTTCACCTTCTTGTCTCCATGACATATACCTTTCTTCATCACTGAGATCTGAGCTTCTCTCTCTCTCTGTGGGTCTTTCACACACACACACACACACACACAACACACACACACACACACACACACACACACAACACACACACACACACACACACGATGCGTGTATCTGTCTTTTCGATCGTATCTTTCTCGCTCCTGTTTTTTTTTTTTTTTCCTTCGCCCCCTTTTTGTCTAGGGCATGATGTGTTATGTGTGTGTGTGTGTGTGTGTGTGTGTGTGTGGTGTGTGTGTGTGTGTGTGTGTGTGTGTGTGCACGTGTGCGTGTGTGGACAGAAATTTAGCACAGTGTTAGGTGTGAAAGAATGCTAATCCAGGAAGGCACCAACAGCTGGGGTAGAACAGTCATCACAGATCAGTTCTTCTAACAGAGATTCCGGAGGAATGTTTAGGGAATCACCCGCGGCAAATTCTGGGGTCATCGTTTCCTCCTCTTCCTCCTCCTCCTCCTCCTCCTTTTCCTCTCCTCCTCCTTCTCTTCTTTATTTCTCTTCTTCTTCATCCTCCTTTTTTCTTCGTGTTTTTCTCTCCGTTGTTTCTCCTGCTTCTCCTCCTTGCTCGTTGCTGTTTGTTTTGGCTCAGGTGGGAATTGAACCCATGATCATCCGGCGGTAATCCGCGACGTTTACCTCTGCGCCACAGCGGCTGGTGATGGTGGTGATGGTGATGAAGGTTTTTTTCTTTTTCTGTTGCCCGTTTTGCTTAGAAGTCTCTTCCGTATACAGTTGCACATCTGGATAAGAATGACAAGAATTACAAGAATACTGTTTTTCAACCTCCCCTCCCCCCTCCATTCTTCCCTCCTCCACCTTCCACCCCCCTCTGCATCGGGATACATGAAAATGAACTTTAACAAAATAATTGAGAGAGAGAGAGAGAGAGAGAGAGAGAGAAGGAGAGAGAGAGAGAGAGAGAGAGAGAGAGAGAGAGATTTACATGTGGAAAATATCAAAAGAAAGAAAAGGAGAGTGTCTGATGACATCACTACCATACGCTGAGAGAGCAAAATTTAGCATTTGAAAAACTTATTCCGATTTCTTTTTTTTTTTTTTTTAAAGTCGAACCAGCCTTGCTAGTCTCTTATATATCAAGTGTGAAATTTCAGCATGTTTACATTCTTTTTTCTGAAGAATTTTGGCAGCAGTCTTTAGAAATGGAACTTGCTTGGCAAGACTTATTCTATTTATCATATAACAAAGTGTGTATTTTTTAAATTTTATTTTATTTTTTTTTTTTAGCGTGTTTTCAGTTTTTTTTTCCCTGGAGAAATTTGGCAGCAGTTGGATAAGGGAATTTTAGACTGCACTTTGTCAATTAATGTGATCCGTCACGTGATCTGGCCATGGGTTTGTTTTATATTGAGTCAATGCATGGTTGGGTAGAACGAACTCTGCTGTTCAGTCTTTCAAAAAAAATTTAAAAAAAAGAAAGAAAAAAGGAAATAAGAAAGGCGTGAATGTAACAAGGCGTGGCATTTTGTTGTCGCATTTTTAAGATAGAGGATGCCTTGCTGAACTCAGGTTTGCTATTTAGAGGAAGCATGTTTAGTTGCTTTGGAGTTTTCTGTCTGTGGCTAAGGGTTCCACTGGGAGGGGTAGCTTTGTTGGCACGTCTTCAGCCTGTGTGTGTGTGTGTGTGTGTGTGTGTGTGTGTGTGTGTGTGTGTGTGTGTTGTGTGTGTGAACATCACAATCCCGTCCCATATGTTCAAGCGTTAAGGATATTTACAGTATGTACGTGTTGAAGAAGAGTTTAAGTACAGTAATGGTGACATCGCCCTTAAGTTGTTAAGAAGAAAAAAAATCTTAAGAAATGATCTTGCAAAAAAAAAAAAAAAAAAATCTTGAAATAAGAATTCCCATGTGATTTTCTCTATCGTTACATCTGAAACGCGGTACTATTTACTGCTCATTAAAAGTAATGTTCAGATAAAGAGTCAGGCCAAGAGAGGATGACGAATGTTTCGGGGGTGGTTATGATTTAGATTTTTTTTTTTTTTAACATTGGGTTTGAGTCTGAAACCTCAGAAAAGCTTTACCCGAGAGTTGTTGTTTTTTTTTTTTTTTTTTTTTTTAAATATTGTTTGCAGACTGCTTTTACTGGTGTAGAGCGATGAGTTCTGCAAATAAATCCCTGCGACTTTTTTTTTTTCTTCTGATATTGGTAAATTATGAAGACACAGAATAAAGGCGGGCCTAGTACTAATCCTTGTGAGACTCCATGTCTGACAAGGTTTGTGGAGGAGGTTTTGGCATTAAGCAACACACTTATGCCTTGTCATTTAAGAATGTTTTGAAGAATGGACCGTCGAGGATTATTCACAGAGATTAACAGTTTTTTAATTGAACGGAATGATCAACAAGATCAAAGGCCTTTTTAGAAGCGAGAAGACAAATCTGATTTTTGATGGTTGTATTTAAAAGCCATGAGTCACACATTACGATAAGCTTTTGACGAAGTGATAAGTTTGAAATCCAGATTGGATGGGCGAAAAGTTTATTTTGCTCCGTGAAATGAGAAAGGGGTGTGTGTGTGCCTTTCGAGAGGTTTTGATAAATGATGGTGAAAAAAAATTGAGAGGAGAGAGAGGGGGAGAGAGAGGGGAGAGAGAGAAGGGAGGAGAGGAGAGAGAATTCTGCAAAACTGATGCTGAACATTAAAAGATGTCATCATCCATCTGAATTAAAACATCGGCGCGGCACAACACAACCGCGCGCTTTGCGCGCGTGTGTATGTGGTGGTGTGGCGGTTCTGGGGTGCGCGCGCGCGCGCGGGTTGTGGTGTGTGTGTGTGTGTGGTGTGTGTGGGTTGTGGTTGTGTGTGTGTGGTGTGAAGGGTTTTGTTTGGCTAATTGGTTCTGTGATAACTAGAAAAAAACCCCCGTTTTCCCTTATCTCTCCCCTCCTCTTTCCAAAATCCACCTTGGACCTTCCATGGAATTTTTTTTACCGATATGAGTGCAACACTGCGGGGAGGTTCTCTCGGGCTGGTCCAATCAGAAAATAAGAAGTTTACAAAAACAGGGTTTAAATTCTTACGTTTCAATCAATCATGGGGTTCGGGTCAGTCTTCCGTTGTGGGGCCTCAAGTGCATGCTCCAAATGGGTAAAAAATCCAATCCAATCTTTTGTTTAGGTCGTGGGCAGGGGTGTGAGATCTTCATCATGGAAACCCTGGTGCCTTGAGGAGAACGGACTGGGGTTCTTCGACAGAAGAAGTTCTGTTCGCGACATGTCAAAAGGTCGGCTGGGGCATGGGGATTTAATTCGACAGGAGCTGGGGGGGATGAAGGCCGACATGTTCCCCCGAAGGTACGTCCGGGAGAGACGACACCGTGTGGATTGTTTTCTGTAAAGGTCTTATCCAAGCTTTGTTTTTTTCCTTGTTTTTCCTACCCCCTTTTCGATCCTTTCTGTAAATTATCCCATCCAGGTTCCCCTTATTTTTTAAATTTTCATTCAGTTCGATTTTTTTTTTTAAAATTTTTCCCCAAACTTGATTTTTCTTAAATTGTTTATAACCTTTGATTTTTCCTTTTTACCCCCCCCTTCAATTTTTTTATTTTTTTTTGTAGTTTTTTAAAAAAATTATTCGGGGTTTTCCCCCTTTTTTTGGGGTTTTTTCCCGTTTTTTACCCCCTTTTGTTATTTTTGAAATTATCCCCCCCGCCCCTTGGTTTTTTTTAGTAAAATTCCCCCCCGTACTCTTCCGATTATATTTTAAAATTTTTTTGTTTTTTTCCAAATTTTTTATGGAGGTTTTCCCCCCTTTTTTGATTTCTTTGTTAAAAATTTAAAACTACCAACTTTTATTTTTTTCTGTAGACTTTTAAAACCCCAACCCCTTTGTATGAATTTGTTGTTTGATTTTTCAAAAAGTTTGGGGGGGTTTTTCCCCCCAAATTTGGTTATTTTCTGTGTTATCTCCCCATCTTTTTATTAAATTTCGGGAAATTTCAATCCAGCTTTGTTTTTTTTTGTAGATTATCCACCCAACTTTGATTTTTTCTCTTTTGTTACCCTCCCAACCCCTTTATTTTTCTTGATTATCTCCCCAAACCCTTTTATTTTTTCTGTAGATTTCCCTACCTACCTTCGTTATTCTTTTTCATCTTTTTTTTTTTTGTTGTAAAAAATTTTTCCCAAAAAATTACGGGCATTTTTTTTTTTCTGAAGTTTTCCAACGCCTTTTTAATAAATTTTTTTTTTTTTTTAAAAAGGGGCCACCCCCCATCACCCTTTTTTTTTTTTTTTTAGTTTATTTTTCCCCCTTTTTGTTTTTTTTCTGTTAAAATTATCATTTCCTTTTCATTATGTTTCGGAAGCCATCCCATCCCCTTTTAGTAATTTTCTGAGTTTTCAACCCCTTAGTTTATTTTAAAATTTTTTGTGGTGTGTGTGTGGGTGTGGGGTTTTTTGTGTGTGGGTTTTTGTTTTGGGTGTTTTTTGTGTGTGTTTGGGTTTTTTTTTTTTGTTGTTTTTT
>CM065737.1:56160842-56163342 GCA_033310375.1 Conus canariensis
ATGTAGTAGTGGCCCTTGAAGTTGGTGCCTGTGTGTATTTAGTTCTAATGGCCACTCCGACCAAGTGCCTTCTAGGGACGGTCTCTGCATCTGGTTAGATTTCTTACAAAAAATATCTGCCATGTTCTCAGCAAATCAGATGGGCTATCATTTATTTTTTTCTCTCCAGCCGACATTCTCACGTATTTTGGTAGTGCTCAGTTATGTTTAACATACCTGACCGCAGATTAAAAAAAAAAAAAAACTTGAGAGTTGACTCAAGGTCCTTCTCTGCCTCTCTCTCTGTGTCTCTGTCTCTGTGACACAGATGCTTCCATTCCTGGTTACAACATCGTACACCTGACCCCCATTCTACACCCGAACAAACTCGCTTCATCCTATGTATCAGGCAAACTGCACGTATAAGACTCCGGCCCCGAGGCTTTTCAAGTCAAAGAATTACTAATACACACGTGTCGACGCAATGTAAAACGTCGTACAGACGTAGAGCAATGCAAATGCGTCCGTACGACACACACACACACACACACACACACAACGTGTATATATATATATATATATATATATATAAAATATATATGTATGTATATGAACGCATCATTTTGTTTGAGAAAACAACATAGGGTCTTTACGGGTGAAAAAAAAAACTGTCTTAAAAAAAGTTAACCATTATTCGTCGGGTCCCTTATCTACAGAAACCTTGCTGAACGCATTGAATGGGTGGATAGATTTACTCAAACGATGGAAGACGTGAACATTTGCCGGTAATGAAATTATTCCCCTTGCTTATTTTCACATCGATATGTTACAGCCCAGTCATCGATAGATTCCAGCATTTGAAGATGTTGGACTCGATCAGTTCCTTAGAACGGTCACTGGAAGAAAAAAAAAAAGAAGACAAAAACCACAAGATTTAGGTTTACGAGGATCAAATAATTCTAAATCAGTTTTACATATAAGTAAGGGTAATGTTACGCCCAGCCAAAACAAACAAACAAACAACAAAACAAACAAACAAACAAACAAACAAACAAACCATCCAGGACAAAAGGGACAAACAAATGACGAGACAAAACTCGACGCGTTTCGACCTCTTTGGTCTTCTTCAGGCAAGACAAACAACATTCAGGACAAAGACAACGAAGAACAAAGAATCACGTACCTTCTCAAACTGGGCGCAAACGTAAAGGTTCATTTATATTTCGAAGCCAAACTGAAATCCGATAAATTCCGCGCGAAATAACTCGAGGGCTGCCTTAACTATGCGATGTCGCTGATTGAAAACAGCGCTTAGAATGTTAATGTGTTCCAATCAAAACAGCCAGTGAAGTTAGCCGATTAATGAAAGGATTGATTAACTGGTCGGTCAAATTCGGGATTGATCAACTGATTATTGGAATGACGGATAAGTGTGTGGGCGGATAGACTGGTTTATTTAAGCTTTTCTGTGAGTCTACCTGTTCATGCTTATCGATTTATTATGTATGCAAGTCTGTCTGTGTGTCTGTCTGCCTGGCCGTCTGTCTCTCTGTATCTATGTACACGTATGTATGTATGTAAGTATGAATGTATATATGTATGAATGTATGCATGCATGCATGTACGTTTGTATGTATGTATGTATGTATGTATGTATGTATGTATGTATGTATGTATGTGTGTATATGCATGTGTATGTATGCATGCTTGTATGCATAAATGTATGCATGTGTATATGTAAGCATTTATATGCTCGCTTACTGTACTGTCAATTTCATTTGTTATCTATTTATTTACTTATTTGCCTGTTCATCTGTTCATTATTTATTCATTTATTCATCCATTTAGTTTTGCCATTTATTCGTCGATTCATTTTTCTTTCTGTATGAACCTATTTATATCCGTCAGCTCCTGATACGGCTTACGTGTCGGGTCTGGCTAATATCACCGTGACTTTACCGACTGATTTGGTTTGATATGGTGTGTGTGTGTGTGTGTGTGTGTGTGTGTGTGTGTGTGTGTGTGTGTGTGTGTGTGTGTTTTTGTTTGTGTGTTGCTGGCAGAGTGCGTGTAGTTGGGGCCCCCGGGCATACGCCTTACTGTCATGGCGCGGCATAAGGTTCTCAAGACAGCGCTCGCTCTTTGCTCCATCTTGTTCTCCACTCTGAGATATGCGGGAGGTAACTCTGTCTCTGTCTGTCTGTCTGTCTGTCTGTCTGTCTCTGTGTCTCTCTGTGTCTCTCTGTCTCTGTCTCTCCTCTCCTCTCTCTCTCTCCTCCTCTCTCTCTCTCTCTCTCTCAATCAGCAAATCGACCTGAAGCTCTGTTGGTGCCGGTACGCTGCCAGTTAGAGACGGTGTTCAAAGACTCTGGAAGGCAAACTGTGAGCAGCAGAGACCGACTGTCACAGGAGTGTTAGAGCAGAAAGCACCGCGAAGGCTGTGAAAGATGAAAGGAACACCCGACGGAATCTCACTCCCCAAATCGATGCAGGTGTCTGACAGCGCACAGAGCTCCTTACC
>CM065737.1:56178342-56195842 GCA_033310375.1 Conus canariensis
CTTCCTCCTCTTCTTTTTTTTGTGGGCCTCCATCCTCATCTAACCCCCCCCCCAACACACCCACCCACTTTTTCACTTTTTTTTTTCGCTTCAAAACCTAACACACCATGTGTGTGTGTTTCATTACGGATGTGCATTCGCTGGCTGTTTCTTCATTTTTTTTCATTTTTTTTTCTTTTTTTTTTTTTTTACCTTTGATGCAAGGCGTGAGGGTATATATTCATATTCTGATGTTTGGGTGTGCTGTTGCTTTTCACTCTGTTCCATTGACCACTCACACACACAACGTCTTTCTGCTCGACCGACTACCCGTCTGTCTTGTCTGGTCCTCCCTCCTCCGGCCGCCACGGGTATATCTCTTCACCACCACCACCACCACCATCCTCACCACCACCACCACGCACGCGCAGTGCACGGCAACTGGGCCTCGTGGTCGTCCTGGGGCACGTGCAGCACCACGTGCGAGCTGGGCTCCTGGTCGCGCTCGCGCACCTGCACCAACCCCGCCCCTGCGCACGGCGGCAATCCCTGCGCGGGGTCCGGCTCCGAAACGACCAGCTGCAACCTGCGTCCCTGTCCCAGTGAGTTAGTTTCCTTTGGGCTGGGGTGGGGGTGGGGGGGTGGGGGTGGGGGTTGTCTGGATTGGTGTAGTCGGTGGGATGCATTTCGTTTGTTCGTTTGGTTTGTTCATTTATTTATATATTTATTTATTTTGTTTACTATGTACTCGCTTTTTTGTTAGTTGATTTAGTTTCTTATGCATTTATTTATGCATTTGTTTATGTCTTATTCAACTATTTCTTTGTTCACTGTTTATTGAGTTAGTTATTGCTTTATGTGTTTATTTCTTCATTTCTCTACTGATATATATATATATTTTTACATTTCTTTTGTTTTTGCGTTTATTATGAATTATTTCCTCGTTTTTTTCTCTTTATGTTAAGTTTTTAGTGAGCTGGTTGTTACCTCTGTCTGTCTGTCTGTCTGTCTGTGTCTCCCTCTGTCTCTGCTCTCTCTGTCTGTGTCTCTGTTTCTCTCGCTCTGTGTCTGTTTCTGTCTGTTTCCCTCTGTCTCTGCTTTCTCTGTCTCTCTCTCTGTGTCTGTGTCTATCTGTCTGTCTGTCTGTCTGTCTGAATATCTGTCTGTCTGTCTGTCCTGTCTGTCTCTGCCCTCTCTCTCTCTCCTCTCTCTCTCTCTCTCTCGGAACCCCTTCCTACACACACACACGGCACACACCCGACTTAAGAATCAAACCGTGCTCAACAAGTACTGTGTTCGCTGCTGTCACATTGCCCCATCTTCTTCCCCACCCCCCCTCCCCCCACACACCTCCCCATCCCGTATGTCCTCTTCGCCCCGCTTTTCGTTCTTCTCCCATCCCCCCCCCCCCCCCACTCCTTCATCCCCCCCACCATCTTCCCCCTATCCCCATCCCACCTCCCTCCCGCCTTGTTGACTTCCGCCCTTAAACGTCTTTTTTTCCCCCACCAGTCGACGGCGCTTGGAGCGCCTGGCAACAGTGGAGCGCGTGCTCGGTCACGTGCGCTGGGGTGGGCGTGCGCTCGCGCATAAGGGACTGCGACAACCCCGTGCCCCAACACGGAGGGGCCCAGTGCCCGGGATCCGGCACGAGCAGCGAGGCCTGCGACAAACGGCTGACCCTCTGTTCAGTGGAGAGAGAGAGAGAGAGAGAGAGAGGAGGAGAGAGAGAGAGAGGGAGAGGGAGAGGAGAGAGGAGAGAAAGACGGAGGGAGAGAGAGAGAGGGGGGGGGAGAGAAAGAGAGACAGAGAGAGGGATACAAAGAGAGAAAGAAAGAGAGGGAGAGAGAGAAGGAGAGAGAGAGAGAGAGGGGGGAGAAAGAGAGGAAGAGTGAGAGAGAGAGAGAGGGGGAGAGGGAGAGACAGAGAGAGGGGGTGGGGAGAGGGAGAGAGAGGAAGAGAGGGAGATAGAGAAGGAGAGAGAGTGAGAGAGAGAGAGAGGGAGAGAGAGACAGAGGGGGAGAGAGACAGAGGGAGAGAGAAAGGGAGGGAGAGAGAGGGAGAGAGAGGGAGAGAGAGAGAGAGAGAGAGAGAGGCAGCGACAGAGACAGACAGAGACAGTGAGAAAGAGGGGAGACAGAGAGGAAGAGAAAGAGGGAGGGAGAGAGAGAGAGGGAGGGACAGAGAGAGGAAGAAGGAGAGGGAGGGAGAGGGGAGAAAGAGAGAGGGGGAGAGATAGAGGGGAGAGAGAGAGGAGGGAGAGAGGGGAAGAGGGGGAGAGAGAGGGGGGAGCCCCAACCTCCCAACCCCCCCCCCCCTCCATCACACTTAGTGTTTAATGTTTCGATCATGTTTAACACTTTGTCATTACTGTGTGCTCTCTCCCCCCCTAACCCTCAGCCCCCTCCCCCACCGTCCTTCCCCCCCCCCCCCCCTCACACTTAGAGTTTATTTTCTCGATCGTGTTTAACAGCTGGTCGTTGCTGTGTGCTGACTCTCACTCTCTCCCTTTCGCCCCCTCCCCACCCCCCTCTCCCCTCCCACCCTCCACTCCCCATCGCGTCGCGCTCGGAGGTGAGAAGGTGCTTGTCAATTTATCATTTTTCTTGTATGAAGAAGGATTATATATACATGTTTAAAGATACAATCATGTTCATAAATATATAACACATGTTTCTCCAATCATTAAAAAAAAAAACAACCCTAAAAAAAACTAAACAACAACAACAGCAAAAAAACCTGTCGTCGGTTCGCTCTCTCAACAACCCCACTCCCCCTCTCCCCCACTGTCCGTCACCTCCCCCCCCCCCCCCATCACCTGTCCATCCCCGTCATCCCCCCTCCCCCCCCCCCCCCCCCCCCCCCCCCCCCCCCCCCCTCCCCCCCCCCCCCCCCCCCCCCCCCCCCCCCCCCCCCCCCCCCCCCCCCCCCCCCCCCCCCCCCCTCCTTCAGTGATGAGAAAATCCGTGCTGACCTGACCTTCAGTTCTCTCTCTCCCCTCCTACCTCCACCCCAGCCCCCCTCCCTCTCCCTTTTCCTCCTCCCTTCTCTCTCTCTCTCTCTCTCTCTCTTCTTGGAATTAACTTGCAGTGAAGGAAATAATCTGTTTAGATTGTCCATCCTTCGGTTATTCCTCCTTATCCCCACTGTCAGAGTCCTTCTATTTTTTCCCCTTTCTCTCTCTCTCTCTTTAAATTTTTTTTTTTTCTCTCCATAGTGTCAGGTTTTTATTTCCGTTCTCTTTTTTCTTTTCCTCTATAATTCACTCTGCACGATCTATTAATGATGGACATTCTCTTGCTGTTTGAAGTGTTTTGCCGTTTGATACAGTCGTCTGGGTTTATCTATGTAGGCTACTACTGTGTAGTGTACTGACGCTTTCATTTTGCGTATGGCGAGAGCGAGAGAGAGAGAGAGAGGAGAGAGAGAAGGAGAGAGAGAGAGAGAGAGAGTGTGTGAATGTGTGTGTGTGTGTGTGTGTGTGTGTGTGTGTGTGTGTGTGTGTGTGTGTGTGTGTGTGTGTGTGTGTTTCTTTCTTCTTCTTTCTTTTTTATTTTCATTTATTTCATTTTATTTAATTCATTTTTTTTTTTTTTTGCTTTCCAGTCGGCAACGGATGGGCCCCGCAGGTGTACGCGACCACGGCGGGGACTCCGGTGGACGGGGGGTTTGGGGCCGTGGGGCAGCTGGTCGGCCTGCAGCAAGAGCTGCGGCTCCGGCTACCAGGTTCGCACGCGCCAGTGCAACAGCCCCGTGCCAGAGTTCGGCGGCCTCGTCTGCGCCGGCTCCCACTCCGAGAAACAACTGTGCGGCAACACCCCTTGCCCCGGCAGTGCCGGCTATGTCCAGGTCTGTCCGGCGTTAGTGGTGGTGGTGGTGGTGGTGGTGTGGTAGTGGTAGTAGTAGAAGAAGAAGTAGCAGTAGCAGTAGTTGCGCTGGTATGGTGGTGGTCGTTATAGTAGTAGTAGTAGTAGTAGTAGTGTGTTCGTGATGGTGATGGTGGTAGTGTTTTTGTTGTTGTTGTTGTGGTTGTATAGTGGCAGCAGCAGGACTGGACGTGGTATATGGACAAGGTAGTAGTAGTAACAGTAGTAGTAGTAGTGGTGGTGGTAGTGATGGTGGTGGTGGTGGTGGTAGTGTTTTTTTTTGTTGTTGTTGTGGTTGTATAGTGGCAGCAGCAGGACTGGACGTGGTATATGGACAAGGTAGTAGAAGTAACAGTAGTAGTAGTAGTAGTGGTGGTGGTGGTGGTGATGGTGGTGGTGGTGGCAGTAGAAGTAGCAGTAGCAGTAGCAGTAGTAGTAGTAGTAGTAGCAATAGTAGTAGCAGTAGTAGCAGTAGTAGTGGTAGTGGTAGTAGCAGTATTAGTAGCAGCAGCAGCAGCAGCAGTAGTAGTAGTAGTTGCAGTAGCAGTAGTACAGTTCAGTTCAGTGGCTTTATTTAACGTCTTTTCATCGCGAGATGATATCAGACATACATTAGATGATAGTAGTTAGTAGTAGTAGTATAGTAGTAGTAGTAGTAGTAGTTAGTAGTTGGTGCAGTGTAGTAGTAGTAGTAGTCGTAGTAGTAGTAGTAGGAAGAGGAATAGGAAGAGGACGAAAAGAGGAAGAGGAGAAGAATATGAGTAGTAGCAGTAGTAGTAGTAGTAGTAGTAGCAGCAGTAGTAGTAGTAGTAAGTAGTAGTAGTAGTAGTAGTAGTAGTAGTAGTAGTAGTAGTAGGAGGAGGAGGAGGAGGAGGGGGAGGAGGAGAGTAAAAAGAGAAGCAGTAGCAGGAGCGAAGGAGCACGAAAACTAGCTGGAGGAATAATAATGATCTTGATAATAATAATGATAATAATAATAATAATAATGATAATAATAATAATAATAATAATGATAATAATAACAATAATAACAATAGTAATAATAGTGTGAAGAGGAGAGAGAGGAGTGGTTGCTGGGGGAAGGAAGGGCAGAAGGAGGGGGCAGAGGTGAGTAAAGAGCAGCAGAATGGCAGCGGTGCCAGGAGTACGTAGGAGGAGGATGCAAGACCGCAACAGCAGCAGCAGCGACAGCATAGCAGCTGGAGTAGAAGCAGCGGCACTTGTAGACGCCCTGTCTTCCAATTCTTTTGTAACTAGTATTCACGCTGTCACAGGGCGTATCTCCTTTGAGAGAGAGAGAGAGAGAGAGAGAGAGAGAGAGAGAGAGAGAGAGAGAGAGAGTTGTTTCAGGACAGGAGCCGACCAGAGAAGAAGAGACGAGAGAGAGGAGTAGAAAAAAAAGAAAGGAGAAAGAGGGAAATAGCACGACCCCGGAAAAGCACGTTGAAGTACTTGGAGTATAATAAAAAAAGAAAAATCCTCACAACTCATCAAAACACACCTAAAAACACACCGCAAATTTCGTTAAAATCTTTGCTCCGTAAAATCTTAGATCAGATGCAAAATGTTGATCTATTTCAGAATTTTTAGTTTTGTTTTTGTTTTGTTTTTTGTTTTGTAAATCACATCGGGCAGGACATCTCTGAACAGGATTTTCATGAAATGTGCTGTAAAATGTTCGTGTCTCGCATCATGCACGTCCCAATATCTAAAAAGAACATGTTTCATTCTGAGTGGTACATGACATGGAATGCACCATGGAGCTTCTTCACCTTTTCAAAGAAAAGAATGGGTGTAAAAGATGTGGCCTGTATGCTAAACGGCACAAAACTGTTTCGTCTTTGCGGCCGCCCCTAGAACATGCTTAAAAACTCTTTCTGGTTTTGGACGGATTTGGAAAAGTTTGTTATCCGTCTGCGAATTCCATTCCTCTTGCCAGAGGTCTTTGACGTAGGCCTGAGCTATGGGTTTCAGCTCTGTGCTTTAAACTTGAGAGTAGCTTTAATTGTTACCCTTCGTTGATTTGTATTTTGTTTCTCGTCATCCATTTCAGGTGTGCACTTGTGACCGTTGTATGCTGCTCGTTCTTCGCTTTCATTGTCCTGAACAGGGGCCGGAATAGCTCAGTTGGTAGAGCGCCGGACTCGTAATCTTGTTGATCCTGGGGTTGCGGGTCCGAATCTCCGCTGGGCCGTTTCGGTACAGGGGGATTTTTTTCCCCTCGGAGTTAACATTAGTTCAGACTCCGTTTTCCATAGAGTCCTTTCGAATGAGGCTATATAAACCTAGGTTCCGTGTGTGAACGCACGCATAACACCTTGCACACACGTAAAATCCCGTCACCAACTTTCGGAAGAGAAGGCCAGTTTGGCCGTTGGTATGGATGACACGTTACACATAGCATGCACCTGTCCGAAGTTGGAGTATGGCTGCCTTAATGGCAGGATGAAAAAGAAAAAAAAAACAAAAAAAACGGTCATATACAGAAAACTCCACTCCCTTTGTTGGGTAGATGGGATTAATCCTTGCCTGTCTATACAGGGAGTGTCCGCGGGAGTATCAGCCTGCGTATGCAGAGAAAAAAAAAAAGTCCTGAATGTTGTTTTTATCTTGCCTGAAGAAGACCTGAGAGGTCGAAACCTGTCGAATTGTGCTGTAATTTCTTTGTCCCTGTTGTTTAGCGGATTCTCTAACAATTCCTTTTAAACGTGGCAACAAAGATCAGAAAAGTGCAAGCCCAAATATCTTTTACCCGAAAGACGAAAACGGCGTCAACCTCAACGCGCGGGTTAGCAGATACAAACACAACACAGCAACTCTATAACTTGACACCGATAGGTAACTCTTCAGGTGTCGTCGTAAGTAGCTCGCTCAAGATGGTCTCCCTTGCCGTGTGTGTTTGTGTGGCAGACATGTCCGGAGCGGTACTTCGACTGCCAGAGCGGTAACATCACGTGCATTCACTACCTGAAGAAGTGCGACTGCATCCCGGACTGCGACGATGCCAGCGACGAAGACACGGAGTGGGCTAGCTGCATCGCCGACTCCACCTTCTGCAGCAACAGGGCCTGTGAGTTGCCTCCCTTTGAGTCTTTGTGGCCAGGATGCCTGCTGGTGATGATGCAGTGACAGCGATGGCGACGATGACGACGACGACGACGATGACGACGATGAGGACGATGAAATAGATGACGATGTTTGTGATGATTGATGATGATAGTGGTGGTGGTGGTGGTGGTGGTAGTGATCATGATGTGACGATACAATGACAGCGACGGCGATGATGATAAAGATGATGATGTTGGTGATGATAATGAAGATGGTGATGATGATGATAATGATGATGATGATGATGATGATGATGACAACGATGATGATAATGATGGTGATGATGACGGTGAGGATGAGGAAGAAGATAATATAGACAGTGATCATGGTGACATTTTTTTTCTTCCAGTTCGAACGTGATTGTGATCTGTCTTCCTCTTTCAGATCATCATCATCATCACGAACATTAATCTCCTCCATTCTCCTCCACTGTTTCTTCCTCGTCACATTCTACTTAGTGCCATTATGACAATCATCGTCATTCATCATCAACAGTGCTGACGTCACTCAGTTGACCGTCGTCATCATTGAAAGTAGCAGGGTCAGAGAGTAAAAGCAGAATTAGCAGCAGCAACACCTTTTGTTACGTGTTTCCCTCCCCCCCCCCCCCCACACCAATCATCATTTTCTTCCTCCTCCTCATTTATGATTATTGTTGTCATTATTATTGTTTTTGTTATTATTATCATTGTTATCATTATTGTTATCATTATTTTGTTGTTGTTGCTGCTTTCTTGTTGATGTGATTATAACCATCACCATCATCATTATCGTCAACATCATCATCGTCATCGTCGTCGTCGTTGTTCCATCGTCACTGTTGTTGTTTTTGCTGTTTTGTGTGTTACTGTTTGTTGTCGTTTTCACTGTTATTTGTAATAGTGGTCGTTGAACTGTGACTATTATTAGTGTTACCTTTCATTCATTGCGAAGGGAGAGAACCGCCAAGACAATGACAACCCTCTTCCTCTCCACCCGTCAGCCTCAGCATTATTGCCCTTGCATGCCATCATCGGTGTTACCGCAAGCGCATTTACACTACTGTCGAACAATTTAACATTCGTCATCTTCATCATCATTATCATCATTATCGTCGTCGTCGTCGTCGTCGTCGTCGTCGTCATCTTCGTCGTCGTCGTCATCGTCGTCATCGTCGTCATCATCATCATCATCATCATCATCATCATCATCGTCATCATCATCTATCCATCGCCGTCATCATCATCATCATCATTGCTGACATCATCATCTGCATCGTCATTATCCTCATCCTTCTCCCGATCATCATTCATCATCATCATTACCTACCTCCTTTCTTTCTTTCTTTGTGATTTTCTCTGTTCCACTGTCGGTGCAATCACCAGCTTGGTTGCTGGACCGGCTGACCGATCTTCTCTCTCTTTTTTTTTTTTTTTTTTTTTTTTTTTTTGCTGTCCCATCTTCTGCGCCACCTCAGTGGCATTGCACCCACGCCGCTCATTCTGACACCCCATCCACAGCCGCAGCCTGGTCAGTCCCACCGCAGCCCCAGCACGGCAATCCATAGGGAGCAGTCAATGTCAAGTCGTCAAGAGGCAACCCACCGGAGGAGACACAGCACTGCTGCCGAGTCACTTCGGTGGTGTTCAGTGGTGCCTGTTTTGATCCAACATACGTAGGATACTACCTACGAAGCCCCCTACTGACGACAATAATTGCTTAGTCGCAGAGCCGGCGTGAGTGAGCTCTCCCTCCGAAGGGCGCCACCACGTTCGTCCAACGACAGCCGCTATGGACTCGCCGATACCGGTGACCCCGACGGTACCAAACCAAGGCCACAGACATGGAGAGGACATCGAAAACTGAGGGGTTTTGACCGATCTTCTGATGATAGACATCTTCACTGTAACCTTCCCGATGAAATATTTGTTGACTGAGTAACTTTTCTAAAATTAGTCGTTGCTTGTCTCTGTTATGTGGTTTTGCTGAATGGATGTATTCAACTTTTTGTTTTGCGTTCATTCTGTTGTTGTTTTTTGGGTGGCTAGGGCTGCTTGCTGTGGTAGTTCTAGATCTGTCCAGTGTTGGACTCGGGGGGAATTGATCCCTCTCTCTGACATTCCCTGTACCGTCTTCAGGCCGTGATCTGGCACTTACACTCCTCATTGTTTTGTACAGTAAACGTTCAAAGCATCAGCACTTCAGGCAGAGGAAGACATATTTGCCAACCCTTTTACCCCAGATAGATAAACAAACAAACAAACAAAAGATATATAAAAGACACCAAGTATCCTTTAACTTCAAAAAAAAAAAAAAAAAAAAAGAAAAACGAGAAAAAAGAACGAAAAAAAAAAAGAAAGAAAAAGAAACAGTCAGTATGATATTAACGAATAAACTTGAATAAATAAATGAAACAACTGATAAATACGGAATGGCAAGCTTTTGTCCATTTTCACAAAGTCTCTGTGAAAACACAAGTTCACATGTTAAGAACCAGTACGATAATTAAAACAAGTTCTGGATTTGAAAGAGAAGAGAGATTCAGATTCGGATTCGGATGGTTTATTCACATAGGGCAAGGCACTTATGAGGGTTATGAGAGAGAGAGAGAGATGAGAGGGGAGAGAGAGAGGAGAGGGAGAGAGAGAGAAGACGAGAGAGAGAGAGTGTAGAGGAGAGAGTACGTAGGTTGCTCCGGAAGGGAAATAATTCATAGCCTAACCCACCCCGTGATTGTGTTGCAGTGCTGGTGTCCCTGAATCATTCCTGATGGCTCTGCTGTTGGCTGTGGCCACCATGCTGCCCGCAGTGTTCGTCACGTCGCCTCTGAGCTCTCGGCTCAGCTGGGTTCTTCGTTCTTCGTGTTCTTCATGCTCTCTGTGTCTCAGGGATGAAGATAGATCACCAACATCTTCTTTTTTTTTTTTTAATGTCTTAGTAGTTATTTGACTCTCACTGTATCTTCCTTGACACTCACGAAGTGTTCCCCCCCCCCCCCCCCCCCCCAACTCCCCGCTCCTAATGTCTTCGAGCTGTTGTAATCTTTTTTCCCCGCTGTACTTTTTCTGTCTCTGTCTCTCTCTGTGTCTCTGTCTCCTCCCCCCCCCCCCTCCCCCCAAATTCATTACTTCTGCAGTGAGATGTGTCGTTAACTGATATACCCCCCCCCCCCTTCCATCCGACCCCCACCCACTCAACCCCCAACCTGGCCACCCATTCTCACATCTCATTCCCCTACCCCGTAACCTACCTCCCCCCCCCCCCCCCCCCCCACCTTGATTCACACTCAATCCTGTTTTCTTCCTGACATCTTCATTCCCAGGATAAGAAGATAGCTGGGGTTTTTTTTGGTTTTTTTTTTGTTTGTTTGTTTGTCGCAAGTCACATTTACATATGTTTCATTCCTTGGTATGTAGTTATGCTTCCCTCTTTTTTTCTTTTTTTTTTTTTTCTTCTATCTCTCCTCCCTCCCCTTCCCATTTTTTTTTTTTTTTCGAAGGGGTGGGGGTGGGGGATGGGTGAGAGGTGGGATGAGGATGGGGGATGGGTGGGTATGAAGGGTTGAGAAGGGGGGGGGGGGAGGGAGGGGAGGGGGCGAGCGAGCGTGACTTTTATGATCCCTCTTCATTTTGACCATTAATGCTGTGTACATAGTTTGACGATATCATCCCATATTATCACCTTCACCCACAGTATTGTATGTACAGGACCCCCACCCCCACCCCCCACCCACCTGCACATGCCACGTGTACAGTCAACTTCTCAGGGTGACATGAAGGACGTCTTTTTAATCAAACTCTCTCACACTACGGGGCGCTGTGGTTCTGCGCTCCAGACTGACCTTTGGAAGAAGTAGGCAGTTCGAATCTCTCTCTCTCTCTCTCTCTTCTCTCTCTCTCTCTCTCTCTCTCTCTCTCTCTCTCTCTCTCTCTCTCTCTCTCTGTGTCTCAGGCACGCATTGTTTCCCTTTGCTGAGGGAAGGAGGAAAGTGAAAGAGGGTTGGAGAGGAGGGGGGGGGGGGGGGGGGGGGGGGCTGTGCAGAATAGAGGAAGAGGGTGGAGGGAGAATAGGGGGATGGGTGAGGATCGGGCAAAAAAACTCGCTCGTGCATCGAAAGTGATGTGTATACCGTGGACACAGATGCGTCTTTGGTAATGTTGCTCCCCCCCCCCCCCCCCCCCCCCAACTCCCTTTTTCCTTTCTGACCAGCACTGCGGGTTCTGTATGTTTCGGGCCTGGTTGACGCCCAAGATATTGCGAACGAAAATGTAGGGCACAAGGGCATTTTTTTTTTTTTTTTTTTAAATGTCGTCCGTAAAATGGATGTCCATGTTTTCTCATTGCTATCATTGTCATGTTCAACTAGTTGGTTATCACATGATCGTTGATTGTTGTTGGTGTTGTTGTTTAAGAAGGGGAAAAAATAACGAACAGACTGAAAAGTTTCAGTGAGTGTTTCAGTGAGTGTTGTTGTTGTCGTTGTCGTTGTCGTTGTTGTTGTTGTTTTGTTGTTGTTGTTTTGTTGTTGTTGTTCATGTTCTTTTTATTGTTGCTCAATGACAATGATGATGTAAATGAGTTTTCTGTTGTTATCGTCGTCGTCGTCGTCGTCGTTGTTGTTGTTGCAGTTGTTGTTGCTTTTAATGTCATAACGTGCATTCTCTCCCTTTGTCGTTTTTTTTTTTTTTTAATCACTACTTACGTCATACAATCATTTTCAACAAATTTCTCTTGATTTTATGATGGTTTTGTTTGAAAGAAAAAAAAAAGCGTTTATTTTGAAACATGTTTTGTTCGAACAAATTGTGGAATACCTTTCAATGTATATCGCTGGATTGTTTTCTGTTATGGTTTTGAAATGTGCACGATTCATTACATTAAAAAAAAAAAAGACAATCCTTACTCCTTAATTTACGTTTTTGTTTTTGTTTTTGTTTCAACTTGATGGCAATGAACCCTGAGTGATACACATTTACAAATTTGGGTGATACACGGAGTTTTGAGTGAATAAATCGGTACACCGGATAGCACACCTATGCGAGTGTGTGTGTTGCGTGCGAGCGCATGTGCACGCACACTGTGAATGCGTGCATCATAGTGTGTGTTTGTGTGCGTGTGCGTGCGTGCGTGCGTGTGTGCATGCGTGCGTGCGTGCGTGTGTGTGTGTATGTGTGTTCGCGTGTGCATGCGTGCGTGTGTGTGTGTGTGTGTGTGTGTGCGCGTGCGCTCGTGATGAATCTCAATTCAAGGAATCAATACAGACAAAATGAACGCGTTAGTTACCACCCAGCTGAACGCATGATTAATCAACTTTATAGTTTGACTTCGGTTATGAGAAAATGGTTGAGGATCGGGGAAAAAATCGTAGACCTTTTACAGTGTGTATATTAAATACTGCAATACGAACACTATACATAAAAAGGCATTTTCAACGGAAGAAGATGTTCTTTTTGGTAGAGATGGTGGTGGTGGTGGTGGTGATGTTGGTGGGCGGTGGATGTGGTAGTAGTAGTAGTAATTGCAGCAGCAGCAGTAGCAGTAGTAGTAATAGCAGTAGCAGCAGGAGTAATAGTAGTAGTAATACAGGTGGTGGTAACAGCAGAGTAGTAGTAGCAGCAACAGAAGCAGTAGTAGCAGCAGCAGCATTAGTGGTAGTAGTTGTTGCTGCTGCTGCTGCTGCTGCAGTTTCGTTGTTTTCGTATTGTCAGTACTCAGCTTCATATATTGACGTGTCATAGTGTATCGTCAATATTAAAACAACAGAAACCTGATGTAACTTAGGGATAACGTGCACACGATTAAAGTCTCTGTACAAGGATGATGACGTAATGATGACGATGACGTCATGATGATGATGTGTTGATGATGATGATGATGATGTAACAATGATGATGACGTAATGATGATGATGTAATGATGATGTTGTGTTGATGATGATGATGATGATGATGATGATGTAACAAGGATGATAACGTAATGATGATGATGATGATGTAATGATGATGATGTGTTGATGATGTAATGATGATGGTGATGATGATGACGTAATGATGGGATGATGACGTAATGATGATGATAATGACGTAATGATGATAATGTAATGATGACGATGATAACGCAGACGGTTGGGATAACAACAACAAATACGCAGAAAACGCTACAACAACAAGAAATGATTATTATTCATGTTCTTATTATTCTCATTATGATAATGATGATGAGAACGCGGAGGATTGGGACCACAAGAAACGCACAGAAAACGCAACAACAACAACACAACAACAACAACAACAACAACAACAACAACAACACGAAAATGATTGTGATCATTCCTGTTGGTATCGTTATCGATTCTGGCTCTGTTAGACCTGTCAGCTGCGTTTGACACCATAGATCACTCTATTCTCCTCAGTCGTTTGCACCATGATTTTGGCATAGGTGGTACAGCACTGCAGTGGTTCTCATCCTATTTGTCACATCGGACTCAGTCTGTCATTGTTGACGGCCGGGTTTCTTCTACAGCTCCTATATGTTTTGGAGTCCCACAGGGCTCGGTCCTCGGACCAGTCCTGTTTGTTCTCTACACCTCTCCATTGGCAAATGTCATTGACAAACACTCAGTCTTTCATCATTCATATGCTGATGATTCACAGTTGCAGAAATCAGCTGCACCTTCTGAAGTTCCCCAACTACTAGAGGCAATGCAGGATTGTATAGCCGATGTCAGATCTTGGATGACAGCAAATAAACTAAAGCTGAACAATGAAAAAACTGAAGTAATGCTTCTCTCCTCTCCCCAAATGTCGCACAAAATCAATTGCCCTTCTACGATGACAGTTGGTGATGCCACTGTCCCGTTCTCATCCTCTGTTGTCAATCTAGGAGTTACCCTTGACCATCATTTGGAAATGAAAGTTCATGTCAGAAATGTTGTTCGGGCTGCCAATTATGAGCTCCGCCGTATTGGTTCCATCCGCCGTTTTCTCACAACCCAAGCAGCAGCCACACTTGTCTCTGCATTTGTTCTGTCCCGGCTGGACTACTGCAATTCCATCCTGTATGGTTCCCATGACTATCTTCTTGAAAGTCTGCAGCGTGTCCAGAATAATGCAGTGCGAATGGTTTTGCGAGTGCCTAGAAGGGACCATATTACTCCTCATCTGATTTCTCTTCACTGGCTTCCAGTGTCTGCTCGGATTGAATTTAAATTGGCATCTATCTGTTACAAATGTGTCCAAGGTTGTGCTCCAGATTATCTGAAGGACTTAGTCCATTTAAAACAACATCATCATCAATACAAACTGCGTTCATCTGTTGATGCAAGCGCTTTACAAGATCGTCCTGCCAATAGCCAAAAGACATTAGGTGACAGATGCTTCTCGCATGCTGCCCCCTCCATCTGGAACACTATCCCTGCAGAAATAAGAGAAACTAATTCCGCTGACTCCTTCAAACGCTCTCTGAAAACCCACATCTTCCAGAAAGTTTACAATTAGTTCATTTCGCTATCAATCTATGGGCACGTGTGTGTGTGTGTGTGTGTGTGTGTGTGTGTGTGTGGGGGGGGGGGGGGGGGGGTTGTGTGTGTGTGCGTTGTCTATTTTTGCTTTAATTGTTTATATATATGAAATTTGTAATGGGCCGCGTGCTCTGTTCAACAGAGAAGTGTGCACATAAAAATGTTCATTATTATTATTATTATTATTATCATTACAATACTCAGAATTGTTAATTGTAGTAAAGGTGCTTCCGTTGAAACATCATACCAAACATTGAGAAAACTATGCCCAATCATTTTCGCATAAACAAACCAATCGATTAAAAAAAAAAAAAAAAAAAAAAAAAAAACCCAAAATAATGAAGTTTTGATGTTAGGAAAATCTGGTTAGATTCAGAACGAGTTTCTTTACTTTCTCTTTATTTTTATTTTGCCTTTTCTTCTTTTTTCCCTTTTTTTTTTTCTTTCTTTGCGCCAAAAAGAGAGGCTTGCATGATACACGTCTGTGTATTTCATCATGGGAGCAAGAGTTACCTTACTTGTTCCTTAATTACTGTTTTACTGTTCCCAGCCTTCTTTGAGATTTGCTTTCAAACGGATTCAAGTTTTGTTTAGATTCTTTGACACCCTTTCGGGCTGCAAGGCATACACTGCTATTGGCATTTAAGAAGTTTACACACACACACACACACACACACACACACACACACACACACACACAACACACACACACACAACACACAAAGTGTCAGAGAAAGGGACAGAAAAGGGTATATGTTAAAAGAATGAAGCAGAATGTCCATAAATGTCATCAATAAGTCCTACAAGTCCTCACATACAGAGATACACAGAAGCACGGACAGACAGACAGACGGACGGACACAGACACAGACACACACACACTGTGTCCAAATCTGGACACAGTCGAGCACAGATAGATAGATATAAACACACACACACACACGTGTGTGTGTGTGTTGTGTGTGTGTGTGTGTGTGTGCCTGCGCGCGCGCGCGCGCGCGCGCGCGTGTGTGTGTGTGTGTGTGTGTGTGTGTGTTTGATATGTGTGATGAGAGAGAGAGAGAGAGAGAGAGAGAGAGAGAGAGAGTTTTAGCAAAGATCACGTAATCACAACGCAGTTTAAGTAGATGAAAATCGCCCTGGTTCAGTGAAAAAAAAAAATCTTTTTTTTTGGTTGAATGTGAAAAAGACGATTTAATCCTGGAATCTTGGGTCAGCAAATTAATGCAATGCCACAGATCAGCAAGGATAGCAGAATTATACATGGCCTGTGGACTTTCTGGTGTTTCTACGCGGTTTGTACAGCACAAGGATTTAGGAGTGAAAAGTCTAGCAGACGACAGGAAAATGAAGGGTCGTTTGGATCGTGCTGTAAATTACATAAAAAAAGAGCGGACACTGGATCTGCCTCCGAGTCACGTACAGTATGGGTCAAGGGCTGGACTGTGCGAGGAATATGTTTTGGTACTGGCTGATCTGACGACAAATGCCAGGTGCAGCTTTGAGAGTCATGGAGAATATAGTACGAGCGTTGTGGACCTAAGCTGTAACCGTGGACTCGGACCAGTACCCCCGTACGTGTCTTACTGCTTGAGTTCGTCTGCTTGTTGACCTTGACCATCAGTGAGCTCTTTTCGAGCGAGATGCACGCTTTCTCCGAGTTCGTCTATGGCCTCACGCCACAATTAGAATTTTGCACTAAAACGTAGATAATCCATGTAAGCGGTGTGAGACCTACCACAAATTTGAGCCAGCATTTCGTATTACACTGATAAGTGATCAAAAGGACGACTCCCCACCAATTATTTCCCTTGTTTGGGAGGATTTTCACCGATGAAATCACAAACGATCTTCAAATACGTGGCCTTCTCTTTAGTTGACGGCACATTTCAGGGCCTTTGCACTCACCCTGTCACCCTATCTTTGCGCCAGCTGAAAGCGCCCAAATCACCCCATTCCTTTGATTTTAACCTGTCTGCTTGGAACCACCTGGCTTGTTCCTTGATGGCCATGGGAAAGAACATGAGGACAATCCACTTTCAGACATAGTCAAAATTCTCAAAACAATGTAATTGCGCCAGTCTATAAATACTCGACTTCTTAAGCAAGGCCTTGGCGCATGAATTTTTGGTGTGCAGCCTGCATGCACAGCATGCGTGCGTCGCGACAGTTCTCACGACACGGGATCTGTGACGCGGTAAATAGGCAGGTTCGTGATGTATTTTAGTTATCGTCATCACAACTGCATGGTGATATGAAATGAGACAAGAGACAGAAATACTGGGAATATGTGCACGCAAAGATTTCCTTCCTCGCCAGCACTGACACGCACACTGTTTGTTCTTAATATTCGCAGGAAGCCGGTGAGAATATCATCCTTTTATTATTATCATTTTAAAGATGATTGATTGATTTTTATTTATTTATTTTTTTTGCGTTTTTGTAGGAAATAAGTGGTTGTACATTCTCCGTTGTCTTTCTCTTGAATGTTGTTTGTGTTGCCTGAAGAAGACCAAAGAGGCCTGAACGCGTCGTGGTTTGTCTTGTGATTTGTTTGTCTCTTTCGATAAGACGAAGTGAATCAAAATAAATAAAAAAAAAAAAATAAAAAAAAAAAAAAAAAAGAAAAAGGTTAAAAGGAGCATATCGCTTACAGAGATCAGGAAAACATTTATCTTTCTTAGCTTTCAGAGCTTGTAGTGCTCCTCTCTCTCTCTCTCTCTCTCTTCTCTCTCTCTCTCTCTCAGAAGATGGTAAGTACCTTTAAAAAAAAATAATCTGAATTACACACGCAAAATAAATGGTACTATGTGGGTATTTTCACTATCAGGGCATAGATTAGTTTCGTGATTTCAAAACCCTGGGTTCTTAAATCCGACACTCAAGTCTCTTTTGAACTTGGTCACGGTCATCATAAAAGACCTTGGCAACATGCTCGACTATCACAAGATAAATTTTCCAAGCA
This sequence comes from Conus canariensis, assembly GCA_033310375.1. Classification (NCBI taxonomy): domain Eukaryota; kingdom Metazoa; phylum Mollusca; class Gastropoda; order Neogastropoda; family Conidae; genus Conus; species Conus canariensis. The sequence goes on from CM065737.1 coordinate 56,195,759, forward strand.
AGATGAGCAGTCCGGTGTCCTCGATGAAGGCTGCCGTCCATCGCAGCTCCTCCAGGGTGCCGTACAACTTGGCTTCCACTGCTG
>CM065737.1:56200842-56215842 GCA_033310375.1 Conus canariensis
TGTTATTATCATTATACATGAAGGCAAGGTAAGATAATATTGCTTATAGCCCGGCCAACCGCAGAGGGCCATATCAGGGCTGTCACTGCGTTGAAGTCAATTCACAAGTCATTGAAAAAAAACGAAAAAAAAAACTCATTCACATAACCCTTACACCTCCTCAGAAAACACCGGAAATTTGTTAAAAAAAGCTTTCCTCCGTAAAAATCTTAGATCAGATGAAAATTGTTAATCTTTTCCAGAAATTCAAAGATATCAAGGTGGGGTGTGGGACATCTCTGATCAAGGTTTTCATGGAGTCTGCCTGAAAAAGGCTTATGTCTCACGTCATGCAAGTCCCCTAACACTCTAAAAAGAACATGTTTGACTGTGAGTGGTACGTGACCTACATGAAGGAGTCTGTGTAGTGTAACAGCGATAACGTCAGACCACCTGCATTGTCATACCATTGGCAGGGGAGGCTCGCAGACTCACCTGCTGTCGGGAACTGCCCAGGAGCAGGAACCAGGTGGCGCCGACCGCGCCCACGCCGGCCACGGTGAGGAAGACATCCCGTCACTCCTGCCGCGTGCCCTGAAAGGTCAGTTCCGGTTTTTTTTTTTTTTTTCCGTCAGAGTCGTTCTCCTCTCCTTTCGTCCTTCTCCTTCTTCTGCTCCTCTTCCTCCTTCTCCTCCTCTTCCTCCTTCCTCCCTCCCTCCCTCCTCTCTCTTCCTCCCTCCCTCCCTCCTCTCTCCTTCCTCCCTCCCTCCCTCTCATTCTCCGCCCCCTTCTCCCTTCTGCTCCTCCTCCTCTTCTTTCTCCTTCTCCTCCTCTTCCTCTTCCCTCCCTAACATCCTCCCTCCTCCTCTTCCTTCTCCTCCTCCTTCTCTTCCTCCTTCTCCTCCTCCTTCTCCTCCGTCTTGCTTATTCTCCTCTTCCTTCTCCTTCTCTTCCTCCTTCTCCTCCTCCTCCCCTTCTTCTCCTCCTCCTCCTCCCTCCCTCATATCCTCTTTCTCTTCGTCCTCCTCCTCCTCCTCCTTCTCTCCCTCCCTCATATCCTCCTCCTCTTCCTCCTTCTCCTTCTCCTCCTCTTCCTCCTTCTCCTCCTCCTTCTCCTCCTCCTCTTCCTCCTCCTCTTCCTCATTCTCCTCCTTCTCCCTCCCTCACCTCCTCCTCTTCCTCCTCCTCCTCTTCCTCCTCCTCCTCTTCCTCCTCCTCGTCCTCCACCCCCTTCTCTTCCTCTCTCTCCTCCTCTCCTCCCACCCAGCTTCAAGCTCCTCCTCCACCACCACACACATGCTCTCTCTGTCACTGTCTGTCTGTCTCTGTCTGTCTGTCTGCCCCTCTCTGTGTCTCTTTCTCTGTCTGTCTGTCTGTCTGTCTCGCCTCTCTCTGTCTCTCTCAGTCTCTTTGTCTGTCTGTCTCGCCTCACTCTGTCTCTCTCGGTCTCTTTGTCTGTCTCTCTCTTTCTCTTTCTGTCTCTTTGTCTCTGTCTCTCTCTGTCCGTCTCTCTGTATCAATCTGTCTGTCTGTCTGTCTCTGTCTGTCTCTTTCTCTCTCTCTCTCACTCTTTCTGTCTCTCTCTCTCTCTGTCTCGCCTCTCTCTGTCTCTCTCTCTGTCTCTCTCTCCTTTTCTCTTTCTGTCTCAGTCTCTCTCTCTCTATGTCTCTATCTCTCACTCTGTCTCTCTGTCTCTGTCTCTCTCTCTGTCAACGTCCTCACACACACACTCTCTCTCTCTGTTAGTCTCCTCTAAGTCTCTCTCTCTTTTTCTCTCTGTCTCTGTCTGTCTGTCTGTCTCTCTCTGTGTCTGTCTCAGCCAATTAAACCTGCATATTTTGATGATCCTCGTGACTTTCGATCCAGACTGATACTGTCGTCAAGAAATCAAGCCACACTTTTGAAAAAAAAAATGGCAACGTTTATCTCCGAAACTGTGAAAAGATTACGTACAGCAGCATCCTAGCATGTTTACAGTCATAACCTGTTTCATCGTTAATTCGTCTCACGCAAGTCAGTGTGAAATTGGACAAGATGGTCAAGACTATTGCCGAAGCGGTTCTGGTCATACTTTCGATTCCTTTGCTATATGTGTCACCCCCCATCAGTTAGCGGCTTCGGCCTATGCTGGGTGAATTATTCGTTTTCGTATTCGTTCTCTGTCTGTCTGTCTGTCTCTCTCTGTCTGTCTCTGTGTCTGTCTGTCTCTGTGTCTGTCTGTCTGTTTCTGTCTATTATCTGTCTGTCAGTCTCTCTCTCTCTGTGTCTCTGTCTCTGTGTCTGCCTGTCTGTCTGTCTCTGTCTGTCTGTCTGTCTGTCTCTGTCTGTCTGTCTGTCTCAACTAATGAAACCTAAACATTTTAATAACCTTTGTAACTTTCAATACAGTCTGCTATGGTCGTCAAGAAATGAAGCCACACTGTTTCAAAACTGCCAGCATTAATTTTTATTTCCGAAGCTTTGAAAAGAATACGAGCAGCAGCATCTTAGCATGGTTACAGTCATAACCTGTTTCATCGTTAATTCGTCTCATGCAAGTCAGTATGAAATTTGACATGTAAGAGTATTGCGGAAGTAGTTCTGGTCATACTTCGAATTCCTATGCTATATGTGTCACCCCCTTCAGTTAGGGGCTTCGGCCTATGCTGAATGAATTATTCGTGTTCGTATTCGTAGTCTCTGTCCCTCTATCTCTCTGTCTCTCTGTCTCTGTCTCTGTCTCTCTCTCTCTGTCTCTTTGTCTCTGTCTCTGTGTCTGTTTGTCTCTGTCTTTCTCTCTCTCTCTCTCTCTCTCTCTCTCTCTCTCTCTGCTGCCTCCCTGTCTCTCTGTCTGTCTGTCTGTCTATCTCTGTCTGTCTATCTCTGTCTTTGTCTGTCTGTCTGTCTCTCTTTCAGCTAATTAAACCTAAACATTGTAATAACCCTCGTAACTTTCAATACAATCTGTTATGGTCGACACCCTTTCAACTGGCAACATTAATTTTTATCTCCGAAGCTTTGAAAAGAATACGTGCAGCAGCATCTTAGCATGGTTACAGTCATTACCTGTTTCATCGTTAATTCGTCTCATGCAAGTCAGTGTGAAATTGGACATGATGGTCAAGAGTATTGTCGAAGCAGTTCTGGTCATACTTTCGATTCCTTTGCTATATGTGTCACCCCCCATCAGTTAGCGGCTTCGGCCTATACTGAATGAATTATTTGTGTTCGTATTCGTTCTCTGTCTGTCTGTCTGTCTGTCTCTCAATCTCTGCCTGCCTGTCTGTCTGTCTGTCTCTCTCTCTCTGTCTCTGTCTGCCTGCCTCCCTGTCTGTCTATTATCTGTCTGTCAGTCTCTCTCTCCGTGTCTCTGTCTCTGTGTCTGTCTGTCTCTGTCTATCTGTCTGTCTGTCTCTCAACTAATTAAACTTAAACATTTTAAGAATCCTAGTAACATCCAGTACAGACTGCTATGGTCGTCAAGAAATGAAGCCACACTCTTTCAAAACTGGTAACATTAATTTTATTTCCGAAGTTTTGAAAAGATTACGTACAGCAGCATCTTAGCATGGTTACAGTCATAACCTGCTTCATCGTTAATTCGTCACATGCAAGTCAGTGTGAAATTGGACATGATGGTCAAGACTATTGCCGAAGCAATTCCTGTCATACTTTCGATTCCTTGGCTATATGTGTCACCCCCTTCAGTTAGGGGCTTCGGCCTATGCTGAATGAATTATTCGTGTTCGTATTCGTATTTATTCGTATTCGTACTCTCTCTCTCTCTCTCTCTCTCTCTCTCTCTTCTCTCTCTGTCTCTCTCTCTCTCTCTCTCTCTCTCTCTCTCTCTCTCTCTCTCTCTCTCTCTCTCTCTCTCTTTATGCTGAAGTTAGATATAAGAGTTTTTGACCGCGCATTTATCCCTGTTCGTATCAACTATTGCCTCCCCCCCGCCCCCATGGCTCCCCTCCCCCTCCTTCCTCATCGTCCCTTTTGTGTATGGGCCTGTGGCCTTCACAATTAAACCTGTGTCAGTTTCTCTGTCTCTGTCTTTCTCTGTGTCTCTGTCCGTCTGCATGTCTGTCTATCCCTCTGTCTCTGTCTGTCTGTCTTTGTCTCTCTGTCATCCCTCTGTCTCTGTCTGTCTGTCTCTGTCTCTCTGTCAACCCTCTGTCTCTGTCTGTCTGTCTCTGTTTCTGTCTGTGTCTCTGTCTCTCTCTGTCTCTGGCCTTCTCATAGTAACAGCACGGACATGGCTCGCTGCAGCTGGTTTGGCTATGAACAACACGAAATGGAAAACGCTTGAAAGGCTTATTATTGAAGAGAGAGAAGTGGATTGGAGGTGTGTGTGTGTGTGTGTGTGTGTGTGTGTGTGTGTGTGTGTGGAAGAGATGTATCTGGGTGAAGAGAAAGAGTAGGCTGGGATTGGTGGGGGCAGGGGGGGAGGGAAGGGGTAGAATAGTCACAACCACCTCTCTCTCTCTCTCTCTCTCTCTCTCTCTCCCTCCCCCCCCCCCCCCCCCCATCATTCAAAAAAAGGTAACTATCACACCAAACATGCTAGTATATAAACAAACAAAAAACATATACCACCACCACCACTCCACCTCCACCACCACCATCACCACCATCTCGCAGTGTGCGGCGTGGCGGCGGCGATGAGGGGGCCGGGCATGCAGACGATGTAGGCCATGGTCATGTTGGGGCCGCTGAGGAAGCCGGCGAACCTGAGAGGAGACAAACGTGAAGGAGAAACCCAAAGTGGAGAGGCCACACGCCACCATTGGGATTTTGCACTGAAACACTGTTATCATCCATGTCAGCGTTTTGAGGCCTACCCACAAATCTGAACCAGCATTTAATGTTGAACTGGTACTTCATCGAAAGAACAACTCTCCAGCGATTATTTTCCTTTTTTTCTTTTTTTTTTTTTTTTTTGGGGGGGGGGGGGGGGGGGGGGGGGGGGGGGAGGGGACGGAATCTTCGCTGATGAAATCACAAACGATCTTCAAATACATGACCTTCCCCTTAGTTGACGTCACATTTCAGGCCTTCGCACTCACCCGTGACCCTAGCTTTGCGCCAGCTTTAGGAGCCCCAGAATAATCCCATTCCTTTAATTTTAATCTGTCTGCTTGGAACCCACCTGGCTTGTACCTTGATGGCCACAGGGACGAAAATGAGGAGAATCCACTTTCAGACACAACAGAAATTCTCGAAACAGTCCGATTTGTCGGTCTATAAATACTCGACTCCTTAAGCATTGCCTTGGCGCATTAATCTTTCGTGTGCAGCCTGATAGATAGCTCGTGGCCATGTCTCCGATGCACGGCGTTTCATGTTACTACACGTGACACGGTTCCATGAGATGTCAGTTTGTGTAGGTTGTCAATACGACCCCCCCCCCTCCCTCCCCCCCCCCGCCCTTTTTTTCTTTTTTTTTTCTTTTTTTCTTCTTCTTTTTTTTTGTTAAAGAGAAGTCAGTTCGTTGGTAGTGAATACATTCTGGCATATTAAGGAGAAAAGTTAGTTTTTTTTTAATAGAAAATGGCATCAGTTATCGGATCAATGGAGCACCTATGGTGGTGACTTTTTTCTTTTTTGTTCTTCTTTTCCTAAGGCCGAAATCCCCCTCTTCATTTTTTGGTGCTTCACACTGTCCTCTTCATCTGCCAACCCCCCCCCCCCCCCCCCAAAAAAAAAAAAAAAAAAAAGCGCAAAAAAAAACCAATTTCCATTACTGGCTCTTTTTTTGTTTTTCTTTTCCTAAGGCCAAAATTCACCTTCATTTTTTGGTGCTTCGCGCTGTCCTCTTCATCTGCCAACCCCCCCCCCTCCCCCCCCTCCCCCCCCAAAAAAAAAAAACAAACCCCAAGAACAACAAAAAAGCGGGAAAAAACAAAAAGTTTCCATTACTAGCTTTTCTTTCTTTCTTTCTTTTTTTTTTTTTTTAAACCAGTCTCTTACACACCATGCATAGTCGGTTTGTTTTCTTACAAATGGACATCTTCCTACTGATTTTTAATGTTTTTGCGTTTGATACAAAGTGTCTGGGTTTGTTAACGTTCTAATGTGTGGTGTACTGGCACACTCACTGTGGTACTGTGCTACTTATACAAAGAGAAGAACATACATGATGCACAAGTTTTTTTTTTCTTTTTCTTTTTCTTTTTTTTTTTTTGTCCTCCAACTCCCAATTTTTCCTTTTTTTCCCCTGTTTTCCAGAAGGGCCCTCCATCACCCTATTTTTTCCCACCGTCTTTTTGTTGTTTTTTAAATAAAAATTAATTCGTGTTCAGCATGCAATGTCTGCATGTTGCTCACAGATGGACGGTCGCATGCTGTCCTAAAAAACGTTTGATAACAAGGCTTCCGGATTTATTCGGGTACCACTGTATGGTGTGCTGACATAATGTTTCAACGTTTGATAACAAGGCGTCCGGATTTATTCGGGTACCACTGTATGGTGTGCTGACATAATGTTTCAACGTTTGATAACAAGGCGTCCGGATTTATTCGGGTACCACTGTATGGTGTGCTGACATAATGTTTCAACGTTTGGTAACAAGGCGTCCGGATTTATTCGGGTACCACTGTATGGTGTGCTGACATAATGTTTCAACGTTTGGTAACAAGGCGTCCGGATTTATTCGGGTACCACTGTATGGTGTGCTGACATAATGTTTCAACGTTTGGTAACAAGGCGTCCGGATTTATTCGGGTACCACTGTATGGTGTGCTGACATAATGTTTCAACGTTTGGTAACAAGGCGTGCGGATTTATTCGGGTACCACTGTATGGTGTGCTGACATAATGTTTCAACGTTTGATAACAAGGCGTGCGGATTTATTCGGGTACCACTGTATGGTGTGCTGACATAATGTTTCAACGTTTGGTAACAAGGCGTGCGGATTTATTCGGGTACCACTGTATGGTGTGCTGACATAATGTTTCAACGTTTGATAACAAGGCGTGCGGATTTATTCGGGTACCACTGTATGGTGTGCTGACATAATGTTTCAACGTTTGATAACAAGGCGTCCGGATTTATTCGGGTACCACTGTATGGTGTGCTGACATAATGTTTCAACGTTTGGTAACAAGGCGTGCGGATTTATTCGGGTACCACTGTATGGTGTGCTGACATAATGTTTCAACGTTTGATAACAAGGCGTCCGGATTTATTCGGGTACCAATGTTTGGTGTGCTGACACTCTCACACCGACATGCCCTCGACACACTAAACACATAAATATATCCCCCCCCCCCCCCCTACCCCAACTCCCCAGTTGAACGTCTATGTGTGTCCGTGTGTGTGCGAGTGTGTGTGTGTGTGTGTGTGTGTGTGTGTGTGTGTGTGTGTGTGTGTGTGTGTGTGTGAGTGCGCGCGCGCACGCACGCGCACGCCACGTGTACAAGTGCGAGTCTGACTCCAGTTTACCTGAATGAAATGAGTATATACAGAGAGAGAGAGAGAGAGAGAGAGAGAGAGAGAGAAGAAGAAGAAGAAGAAGAATGGGGAGAGAGAGAGAGAGAGAGAGAGAGAGAGAGAGAGAGAGAGAGAGAGAGAGAGAGAAGAAGAAGAAGAAGAAGAAAAAGAAGAGAGAGAGAGAATAACCATTTCATCAAGTACATGCCATCAGTGAAAACACATTTTTTCACATAGAAATATCAAATAATGAATTATCAAATCTCATTGCATTCACACAGCAGATTCATGTAGAGAATAGTAGCTTCTAAACATTATTTTCTTTTCACATTTACTTCTTGAACAAAATTGATTTGAAATGAAGATAGTGCTTTTCTTTTCCGCACTCTACTTATACACATTTTACCCAACAAAATGATATGATTAACTAAAACAGACTTTTTTTGGTTCAGTTCCCTTTTATAAACACCAAATAAAAACATCCAACACCAATGATTTCACTGGTTTTCATGTTCCACGCCATAAAAGTACTTCTATTTTTTTTCCAAAATAGATTTACATTTGGGCACTCAAAAAAGAAATCAATGAAATCAATCTAATCAATGCAGTACTCGCATTTATTAGAATCTGTTACTTTCATTTTTTGAAGAATGATATTTGTAGGATAGATATTATGGTTTATTTTCCATTGTAGTTTGTGTAACCGAACTTCTTTTGAAACTTTTCTCTGCAAAATCCAAAAAACTGTCGTTGAGAACAAAATCGAATTTTCTTTGCCAGACTTCACATGCGTGAGGTTTTAGATTTATTTCGTTATCCACCTGTAATAATAAGGTCTTTATTTTCTTTGGTTTTACATTAAATTCACTTGCAATACAGGATTCCACATGGATGTTTTCACGACTCATTTCGCCGCGTTGAATCCAGTTTATCCCTTGTCTTGGAATTGCGTTGCAAAGAGCGTTGTATTCAAAAATTATTTTGCTTTATTTCTACCTATTACAGCGGAAACTTCTTCTGAACTCAAGAGTCTATTTTCATATGCATGCCCTATGTTTTGAACACATTCAAATCCCTTTTCGAACCAATTTTGAAAATACGAAACCATGCCCTTATATTGCACTAGAGTGTTATGAAATAGCATTTGACTATGAACTTTCTTGCTGTTTACGATCTCTAATTTAATTTCGTTTTTATTATATAGATATGTGATAATGACTTCTTTCCAAAAGTCGTTTTCTCTTTCACTCACTTTTTGTATCTGCTTTGATCTGCAGTTTATTATGAAAATATTTCGTTCTGTAGCAAGTTTACCCAAATGCCATTTGGGTATGAAGGTCCAGTTCTCGACAGTAGTACAGGACAGCTTTCCAGATTATTGTAAATACAGACATTTTTGAAATTCTAACATATTAATGATTTTAAGTCCTCCTTTACTATAGTCACTTTCCATTGTTTTTCTTTTCACCTTTCCGAAAGCTTTACGGTTGTTAAATTTTCTTTGCCAAATAAACCTACACAACAATGTGTTCAACTGACTAAGAATTACTTCCGGGATACCTATACATTGCATAACCAATATCAACTGGCTGACAATATAGGATTGAACTATGAAAATTTTGCCATGTATACTGAGATCCCTAAGGATTCTTTTAACTTGACTTGTCCAATTATCTTCAATTCAATATTTCTAGCCAGTATTTCTGTTTGGAAAAAAAATGCCCAGGATTTTTATTTTGTCAACTATGGGAAACAGTAAATTGCGCTCTTCTCCTCCTTCCTTTGTCTAGTCGTAATGCTTTTGTTTTGTGTAAATTCAGTGTAAGTCCTGAAAAGTTTTCGGAGGAATTACGTATGTTTAAAGGTGTTATCATATCCTCTCTGTTTTTAAGAAATACAGCGTTATCATTATTTTTTGGTATTATGATACCCGAGAAAGGGCTGTTTCTTATCTTCATTGCCAAAATTTCTACTGCCAAAATAAATGCAAGGGGAGAGAATGGGCAGCCTTGCCTAATTCCACAATTAACATCAAAAGCCTCAGACATCCATCCACCATGGTTAATGCTACTCTGGCAGTTGCTGGTTAAAACCTATATCCATGTCTGAAAGCCATTGCCAAAACCAAACACTTTAAAAGCATGCAAGATTTTTTTTTTTTTACATATGGAATCGAAAGCTTTACAATAATCTAGAGCCACAAGGTATCCTGATTTACCCGTTATATGCAAATAATTTATCGCATCATCTATTGTTCTTACAACTGTTGCTATGTTTTCTACCCTTTATGTACCCTACTTGATCCTCGTTAACCAGTTTCGGTATCACCCTTCCTAATCTCACCGCTAAGCTTTTTGCCAGTATTTTGTGATCAGTGTTTGGTAATGTAATAGGTCGCCAGTTGTTTAACTGATCTCTATCTAAATTATAACATTTGTGCAGTAATGTTATGGCTCCTCCCTTTGTGTGAAAGATAGTTCTTCTCTATTAAATGAATCATTGAATGAATCGGTCACTAAACGACCTACTTTGCTCCAAAAGAATTTATAAAACTCTGTTGTTATTCCATCGCTTCCCGGAGCGGAACCATTTTTCATCATCCTGAGGGCACCAGTTGTTTCTTTCAGTGTTACTGCTTACTTACTTACTTACTTAGGCCCATTGCTCTTACCAGAGCATAGGCCATCAACAACTGCCTGCCAACGACCACGGTCCTGGACAATCTTTTCTAATTCGCCCCAGCTGTAACCTTTCTGCCTGGTGTCGACTCCAGGTCCCGCCTCTAGGTGTTTCTTGGTCTTCCTCGCTTCCTTTTGCCTTGGGGATCCCAGGTCAGGGCTTTTCTGGTGGTGTTGTCCGGGGGCTTTTGGAGCGTGTGTCCTATCCACCGCCATCTTCTTTTGCGGATGTCTTGCTCTACTGGCAGTTGGTTGTTTCTTTCCCACAGCTCTTTGTTGCTGATTGTCTCTGGCCAGTGGATGTGGAGGATCTTTCGCAGGCAGCTGTTAACGAACGTCTGCAGTTTTTCAATGGTGGTTTTTGTGGTTCGCCAGGTCTCTGATCCATATAAGAGGACAGATTTGACGTTTGAATTGAAGAGACGGATTTTCGTCCTGGTGGTGATTAGTCGCAGTGTTACTGCACCTTCACATAATGCAGCGTCTTCTTCCTCTAAACTCGTCATGGTCTCTTTTTCTAAGAAACTGTCTGTGGCCGCCTTCACATCTGCATCACATGTTTTCTAATTATATAGCGTTTTATAATATGACACTTGTTCCCGTAACGATTCTTTCTGGCTTGGGATCATTTCTCCTGAGTCACTAACAAGCCGAGTGATTAAACTTTTTCTGCCTCTGGCTTTTTCTAAGCATAAAAAGTATTTTGAATTCTTTTCACCTTCTTCAATCCATTTAATTCCAACCCTAACTTGTGCGCCTTTTGTTTTTTTTCAATCTGTTCAAAATGAATTCTAGTTTTTGTTTTACAGTCAAGAGATCTGTCTGAAGCTGTTCATTTGGGGGGGGGGGGGGGGGGGGGGTCATCTATTATTTTTTTCTCTGTTAGCTGAAGGCGACTCTGTCGGTGAAAAAGTTCGTTTTTCATCTTACAAGACAGATTCTTACCAAATTCAATGCACAAGTTCCGTGTTTCTAATTGACATAACTCCCATTTCTCTACACTGTTAACATGATCATTCTCTAACCAGAAGAAATCTACATGTTGTTCATTTTCTGTACAAAATCTTCATTCCTCAAATAAGTATTGTTGAAACGCCTATAGACAAAAGTTGGTTTCAAAGTGAGGTGACTGACTGCCGGCGGATATTGAAACAATCTTTTAAAAAGAAAAAAAAAGATCAAATCCGCCAGACAAAATGGGACAAACAAAAGTGCTTTGTGTTGTAATTTGTTCGTCCCCATTTGTCGGGCGGATTAATTGTAATTTTTCTTTGAAAAAAAAATTATTTCAGGACAAAACAAAGTTTGAATTCGAGTTTAGCAATGACACATCCCCCCGCCCCCCGCCCCCCACTCCACCCACCGACCCTTCCATCCTCATTCTTCCGCACCTCTTTCCCCCTTCTCCCCTGCAACCCCCTCCCCATACCCTCCCTCCCCCACTCTTCTATTACCTCCTCCGTTCTTCCCCCCACTTCCCTCTACTGCCATCCACTTGATAAAAAATAAGATTGTAGATACTGAAAATGTGCATTTCTTCTTGGTTGGTCTTGGGGATTACTGTACTATCACGTGACTTGTATGCCGGTGTGGGTGGAGGAGGAAAATCACTTCGTGCCAGACGCCGGAAATGTTGGGTCGTGTTTACCAAGTTTACAGCTCACATGTCTTCGGAAGGAATCTTAGATGTGTCTTCTTTTTTTTTCAGTTTTATATTCAACTCAGTATCTCTGCGAAATATAAGTTATCTATGATGAAAATAGTTGTCTTCATATGGAAATATTGGAGAATACTGAATTATTTTCAGTTACCGTTGTCATGTCATGCAAATGAAAATACTTGTTTTGATATGGAAACGTTTCCAACCGTCAGATCTAGATTTTACTTCGGAGAATACTGAATTATTTTCAGTTACCGTTGTCATTTCATGCAAATGAAAATAGCTTGTCTTCATATGGAAACGTTTCCAACCGTCATAACTAGATTTCAGTACAGGGGGATTTTTCCCTCGGAGTCAACATTGGTTCTGACTCCATTTCCCAAACAGTCCTTCGAATGAGACTATAAACCGAAGTTCCGTGTGTGAACGCATGCATAACATCTTGCACACACGTCAAATCCCATCACCAACTTTCGGAAGAGAAGGCCAGTTTGGCCGTTGGTATGGATGACATGTTACACATAGCATGCACCCTGCGTGAGAAATGGAAAGATTGAAGGAACTAAGGAAATTGAGTGAACGATATTGAATGATGTGGACTGGATGACACGGGAAACGACCGAATGAAGCGCCAGCAGGCAGCTTTTCAGTCGGCACTACCCAGGTAGGCAGCCCGTTGTGTAAACGAGAGTGCGGATTGTGAAGCGCTTAAAGTTTGGTCTCTAGCCGAGGATAGGCGCTGTATAAGTATTCATGATCATAATAATGATAATAATGACAATTTACTTTGGAGAATACTGAATTATTTTCAGTTATCGTCGTTGTCCCATGTCTTGATATGGAAACGTTTTCAACCGTCATAACTGGATTTCCTTCGGAGAATACCGAAATTATTTTCACTTACCATTGCCATTACATGAGAAATGACTTGTTTCCGCGAAGAGAAATACAAGTGGTGGCTTTTTTCTGTTCTTTTCTTTTCTTTCTTCTTTTTTTTTTTTGTTGAGCTCATGAGTTTCTCTACACTTTCCGTGTCTACTCCCCCCCCCCCCCCCCCCCCCCCCCCCCCCCCCCCCCCGCCCCGTCCACCATGGGAAGTCACTAGTGCAAAGGGCCGTAACTTTGTAACAGCTGGTGTCGATCGAAAGAAAAAAAAATGTGTGTGTGTGTGTGTGTGTGTGTGGGGGGGGGGGGGGTGCTGGTTTGTCTCTTTTACATGCTTTTAACAGGCCGAGCCCCCTCCCCTCTCCCACCCCCTCCCCCACCCTCACAGTTCCTGACTGACCTGGGGGCCAGGTCCAGCGGGACGACCATGAGCGAGGAAGACACGCAGCTGATGAAGACCCACAGCGCCATCACCAGAGCCGTGGCCACTACCCGCTCCTCTATCAAGGCCAGGCCGACCACGCTGGCCACGGCGAGGTAGTAACCTGCACAACGAACATCATCATCGTCATCATCATCATCGTCATCATCATCATCATCTTCTTCATCATCATCATCATCATCATCACCTTCATCATCATCATCATCATCATCACCACCACCTTCATCATCATCATCCTCATCCTCCTCCTCATCATCATCACCTTCATCATCATCATCATCATCATCATCATCATCATCATCATCATCAACACCACGAACAAGGACCTGCCCACCACGCTGACCATGCTGAGGTAGTAACCTGCACAACGAACATCATCATCATCATCATCATCATCATCATCATCATCATCATCATCATCTCATCATCAACAACAACAACAACAACAACAACAACAACAACAACAACAACAACAACACCACGAACATGCACCGGCCCACCATGCTGACCACGCTGAGGTAGTAACATGCACAGCGAACATCAGTCAAGACGAACATGGATGAACCCAGCTCGTAGCTTATTCAAAAGGAGTTTGGCCAGGCAAGACTACTCTTTTTTTTTTGAAATCTTGATTAGCTTCGTCTCTTTAATTACCCTGCCAAGGTGTATACGACACAGGGTCTTGCAAAGCATACTAACATTTGCAAGTGGAAAAAAAAACAAAGAAACAAACAAGCGAAAACACGTTTTCATAGGTGATTATATCTATAGTCTTGCTTTTGTGTGGACTACAGTATATGATCACCTGTACTTTTTCGTTCATGGCGTTGTTACTGCTGCAATATCTGATATTACATTTCTTTTACACTAGCAATAATGGAAACAGGCACAGGGTCTTTTGGAATTTTCTGATACTTTTTTTTTTTTTTTTTTTTTTTTTTTTTTTTACCGTATGCACAGGATAAAAAAAAAGGGAAAGGATCTTCATTGGTTCCTAAAACTTCTCAGCATTAAAATGGATCAGGAACAGAAGGACTCTAGGGGCTCCATTGGTAATTTCTTATCAGTACATTGGGTTTACTTGGCAAAGACGTTCTGGATGTATCCAACGCCTATTTTACCATTTTGCTAGGTTACGAATGTTGAGGATGGCATTAAATGTCTCTTGGAAGCAGCACATGACTAACGAAGAGCTATATGGACACCTCCCTAAAGTTAGTGGCAAGATAACAACACGTAGGCTTCACCTAGCCGGTCACTGTATGCAACATCCAGAGGAGGTTGCTTCACGACTTGTTCTGTGGCAGCCAACTGGGGGAAGAGCGAACAGGGGAAGGAAGACAACAGACTTCATTGATCTTCTCAAAAGGGACACTGGTCTCGAAAGCATCGATGAGATCAAGGCAGCTATGTTGGACAGGAGCAAGTGGAAGGAGTACGTCACAGAGGCTGGATCGGGAGATGGGCCGGCCTGACTGACTAACTAGGTTACGAAGGTGTAGACTCTTTGGATCTGTCTGATAATCGCTTACCTGTACACTTATTTTTAACCGTGCAGTGTCTCCTGGATATATCCGACTATCATCTACCAGTGCTGTTGATTTAGCTGGCAAATGCTCTTGGATTTATCAGGTAATCATTTACCGGTGTTTTGAATGAGATCGACATTCGTATGACCTAAGATCTTGCGGAAGAAGGATTTTCAATGAAATTTTCCGGTTGCGTTTTTGGAGGGTGTAGTTTGAAGGGTTGTGTTTTTTTCCTTTTCTTTCTTTCTTTCTTTCTTTCTTTCTTTCTTTCTTTCACACACACACACACACACACACACACACACACACACACACACACACACACACACACACATGTTTAAACCCGTGCATCGAATGAAGCAGACACCGAACGGGTCGCAGACCACTCACCCGTGCCCAGGATCACTTTCCGCACAGC
>CM065737.1:56220842-56228342 GCA_033310375.1 Conus canariensis
GAAAGAATGATAAATGTCTGTAGAAAGTTATTGAAGACATTAAATGTGTTGTTTTTTTTTTTTCATCGGCAGTTGTACATAGGTATGGACCAAATTCCTTCTATATGTGCGGGCCTCATTTACAGCTAGTAGTGGTAGTAATTTCATCCGTAATCAGACTTTTACAAAACCGTATATCTTCCTTTTGAGATTATGTATACTCGAGCGTGAAAGTATACGGTTCACTTCTATTTCCACCAACAACACAACAAAACAAAACAAAATAGTTTCCACAGACACATTTCCGATAGTGTTGTCGTCAATTCGGATTAAAAGATGAAAAGGGGGAAAAAAGGAAACCAAAAAAAAAAAGAAAAAAAAAGAAACCAAGCCATAAATGTGTGTGAGCGTATTGCCAGTGAGGATACTTTTAAGAAAATGTGAACTAATCGATAGGCATAGATTTGAAAAAAACAAAAACAAAACAAAAACAAAAACAAAACAAAACAAACAAACGAACAATTGTTGAGAGTAAATACCAAACAAGTAGGATAACTCTTGCTCCCATGACCAAATGAACAAACGCCCGTAACTCCAACAAACGAAGGCTGTTTACGACACCGAATCGCCTCGCAGAAATGACAACACAGAGCACACAGAACAAACAAGGAGAGACATCCCCTGTTAAGAATAATTTCTCTTCCTAATACTTCCCAAATGCCATACTTTATTGTAGCTCTCCTTTAGCCTTTTTTTTGTACTCCCAGTTCTTACAGAACAGGGAGTACTTTACAATGGGAACGAAGAAATACTGTCTGTGTGTGTGTCTGTCCGTCCGTGGTCAAAATGTGTTCCACTCGCTCCAGACAAAACTACTGGGCCGATCTTTCTGAACATTTGTAGGTATGTTCATTATGGGTCACGGATGATGCCCGATGTTTTATTTTACCGTTATATCCGTTATTAACGGCTATAACGGCCCATAACGGTTTTTCTTCTTTATGGAATATCTCAGAACGTACTGGGCCGATCTTTCTGAAAATTTGTAGATATGTTCATTATGGGTCACGGATTATGCCCGATGTTTTATTTTTACCGTTATAGCCGTTACTGACGGCTATAATGGTTTTCGTCTTTATGGAATATCTCAGAAAGTACTTGGCCGATCTTTCTGAAAATGTGTAGATATGTTCATTATGGGTCACAGATGATGGCCGATGTTTACCAGAATAGCCGTTACTAACGGCTATAACGGCCCAAAACGGGTTTTCCTCTTTATGGAATATCTCACGCGTATTCAAGATAAACTGGGAGTAGGTTTATATGATTTGCATCTTGTTTCGTTTTCAACCTGGCAGGAACATATTACAACTCGCGAAAGCAGTGATCCAGCTTCCTCTGGACCCAAGCCACCACAGTGCAGAAGACAGCAAATAGGCAACAAACAGTCACGTGACCACGTCTTTCCTGAGGCAGTGATGCGTTAATAACATGCAGTCGACTTACTCGAACCGTTACTAAAAATACTCTCAAACGCAGTCACATGCCAAAACCTTGGTCGAACCGTTACTATAAATACTTTAAAAGACCACAACGTGCAAAAAAAAAAAAAAATTGCTGAAAAATACTCTCAAACACAATAACATGCAATGAAATGGCTCGAACAGTTACTTAAAAGAATACTCTCAGAGACATGACCGGTGTACATGTATTATACAGCCTGGACTAAAGGAGACATAAATGAAAAAAAAAATATCCCCATGAATATATGATAATGAAGAAGACAAATGTTACACATTGAAAAAGAGACAATATTCAGCTAGCTAGAAAAAGAGACATAACAATGTCTCCATGAATACATCTTCTTTCTTAACTGTCCACCTTCATCCAGTTGAATATTCTGACAATACATGATGCTGAAGGTGACAAATGTCAGACATTAAAAAACAGAAAAGAAAATATTAAGCTGGTTGAAAAAGGTGACACACGCACAAAAAAATCCCTATGAATATACGAACCTGATGGAGACCAGTGTTAGACATTGAAGAAAACAAAGCAGAAAATATTCAGCTGGCGGTAGGTTTGACCCCTAATGTCCAAAGATCAGCAAGACACGAGAACAGCAACAGGCTCTGATCATCAAATGATCAGAGAATCAAACTAACAGTGTGCACCCAGTGGAGCGCAGGAGCGATCCCACACAGAGCAGGTACCTCCCTGTTTTTGGCCCGACTAGACGCATCTCCCAGACAAGCGGAAAGATGCATGTCAAATTTGTATGCATATTGACCATTCAAATTCTCTGATCCCAATTTCAGTTTCAATTTCTTCAAGGAGGTGTTCCTGCGTGCGGACAAGTCCATATACGCTGCACCACATCCGCTAAGTTTCGAGACCACACTGCGCATGATTTGAAGCTGATGGATAAATGAATTGATGACTAAGATGAGAGAATTTAAGAAGAGGGTCTCGTGGCTACGACATTGGTCAGACCTTGAGTGATCCCAGTCAAAAAGGATACCCCCTACTCCAAAATTCGGCACGCTTTGGGGAAAAAATTAACATGCTTTGAATTTACACCCCCACCCCATCCCTGCACTCACACTCCACCTAAAACAAGACAACACAAAAAGATGACATCTCAAATGAAGCACAAACTGAGCAGTCACACCATTTTTGCCACGAGCGCCTGTATCTTCAAAACGATCAGGATGGAATCAACCCCAGTACGAAGACATACTGACAACAGAAATCATCTGACAAGGGTGGGCAGTCTTTCATATCTTAAGGTACAACAACCTTTTTTTCTATTCGTTCAAACTAACAGCGTGGAAAAGCTGCTAGATCGATTCCATACGCATCGCATACGTTCGTGCACCTTCAGTAGTCACTAAAATGAAATTTTGTTGTCTGCAAAACATGATAAATTCACCATATCATGTTAAATCGAATATTAAGCTTTCATGGAGGCTCATTTATATGTGAAACAAGGCAATACAGTTGTACTGGTTTCTGACGAAGCCTAAATAAAAGGCGAAAGCTTGAAAAAAACATGAAGAGTGTGTGGTTGGTGTGCCTGCTTTTATTTTTGTATTCTGTGACTGGCCAGTGTCTGGATCAGCAGTGCACCCACACATCACTGAGTAGTGTCCAGTATATTGTAGGGTTTTATTATATATATATATATATATATATATATACATACATAGGGTATTTGCCACGAAACAGCTAAGAAAAATATCAGGAACAAAATGCCGATCTGTTCTCCACCTTTGTCGACCTGACCAAGGCCTTTCATACTATCAGTAGACGTATGGACGAATGCGGACGTCCACTGGGAATTCATCTCTATGGTGCGGCAATTTTCTGATGGCGTGCAGGCCCGCACAAATGGCGTAAAACAAGGCTGTGTTTTGGCACCTACTCTGTTCAGTATCATGTTCTCTGCAGTGCTGACTGACGCCATCAGAGAAGGAAATGTAGGCATCGACATCAGATTCAGAACACATGGAAATCTGTTTAACCTCAAGAGGCTCCAGGCAAACACTAAGGCTATGACAGACATCATCAGGGTCTTTATGTTTGCTGATGACTGCGCCCTCAATGCTGGCTCAGAAAATTACATGCAGTGCAGCGTCGACAAGTTTTCCGTAGCCTGCGCCAACTTCGGTCTCACCATGAATACGAAGAAGACGGAACCGCGCCAGGCAGACCCTACCATGAGCCTAACATCACAGTCAGTGGTGTGAGACTCTCAGCAGTGAGTAAAGCCACCTACCTTGGCAGCACACTGTCCCAGAACGTCATCACCGATCATGAAGTGAGTGTTGGAATTGCAAAAGCAAGTGCAACCTTTAGCAGACTACGCACAAATGTTTGCAATAGATGGGGCATAAATCTCTCCCACATTCTTCTATGCATTTGAAACGTGGACAGTGTACCAACGGCATGCCAAGAAGCTGAATCACTTCCACACTACCTGCCTCAGAAGATTGCTGAACATAAAATAACACGTATGTCGTCCGTGATAAGCTGGCCAAACCAAACCAAAAGAAAACAAACAAACAAAACAAAACGAAGAGAGAGAGAGAGAGAGAGAGAGAGAGAGAGAGAGAGAGAGAGAGAGAGAGAGAGAGAGAGACTTGTCATGTGCTAAGACAACATCAGGAATAAGAGCACCCAATAGAATTAAGATCAGAATGTATACTGGCCACAAATTCTGAGGAAGCCAGACCTATGAAATCACCAAGCTTTAACATAAGCATCCTCATTTTTTTCTTCTCTCTAGAACAGTACCTTCTATTACAATAACGAACGAATCACACAGACACACACAGATACACAAAGACGCACAGACAGACAGACAGACAGACAGACAGACAGACACACACACACACACACACACACACACACACACACACACACACACACACACACACACACACACACCAGGTGCGACATAGCTTTTATGCTGAAGGAAAGAGAACGGTGAGAAAATCTTGAGAAAACAGATTGTAGAGATCAGACAATGCCGATAGTTCACAACCTAAATTCACCTACTAAGAAAAGAAAACGGCGATTAAGTCTTCAGAAAAAAAGACCAGAAATCAGACAATGATAATTGTTCTTAACCTAAATTCACATACTAAGGCTCTTAGATAACGTAAAATGCCTTTCGGTTAGGTTAACCGTGTTACCAAAATGACTGTCAACATATTCTATGTGATGTCTACTGCTATTTCTGTCGGTGTCACGTTTTTGTATTTCCAGTTTTTATAGAACAGGGAGTAATTTACAATGGGAACAAAGAAATGCTGTCTGTCTGTGTGTCTGTCCGTGGTCAAAATGTGTTCCACTCGCTCCAGACAAAACTTCTGGGCCGATCTTTCTAAAGATTTGTAGGTATGTTCATTATGGGTCACGGATGATGCCCGATGTTTTGTTTTAACAGAATAGCCGTTACTAACTGCTATAAATGATAATAATTTTTAAAAAAATCACGTCTGATAAGGGAAATAACCACCGCACTGTCGAGGTTTTTTCTTCCACTAACTGGAAATTGTCTCCCTTCTTGGCACTGTGCGTTTATATGCTTTGCATCTTGTATAAACAATGTTTCGGGTCGTGTCGATGTAGGACTACGTCGTGGAGACAACGAGGACGTGATCTCATTCAGGCCGTTTTTGTGTGCCAAGGTCATCTTATTTAGGACTTGAAGTTACGCTGTCAGTCAGTCACGGCTTTATTTTTCCTTGTACCTTTAAAATAATAATTTCACAGAGGATCCCTCTCCCTCCCACCCTACACCACTCCATCCCTGCTCACAGCGACCAACGTTGAGACGTGAACAACATGGACGGGAGGGAGAGGGAGGGAGAGGGATTGGGAGTCTGTAGACGACTCGGGGGTCATAAGGGACTGAAGGTCGGTGAAATTCTTTCTTTCATAGATATTTACGTCACAGCCATGAGTGAACTGTTGTCATGGTCACGCCACGTTTCACCCAGTTCTAGTTTCACTTGATCCTCTCTTCTTGTGCATAATTGCAATTGTTCTACTTCATGGAGCTTCATGTCTAATCCAACCAATTGCTTACTCACGGTTTATTGGCATAGTGAAGGAAAGAAAGAAAGAACGAAGGAAAGAAAGAAAGAAGGAAGGAGGAAATAAAGAAAGAAAGAAGGAAAGAAAGAAAGAACGACGGAAAGAAAAAAAGAAAGAAGGAAAGAAAGAAGGAAGGAAGGAAAGAAAGAAGGAAGGAAGGAAGGAAAGGAAAGAAAGAAAAGGAAGAAAGGAAAGGAAAGGAAAAAGAAGGAAGAGGAAAGGAAAGAAAGAAGGAAAGAAAGAAGGAAGGAAAGGAAAGAAAGAAAGAAGGAAGGGAAAAGAAAGAAAGGAAGGAAGGAAAGGAAGGAAGGAAGGAAGAGAAGGAAGGAAGAAGAAGAAGAAGAGGAAGGAAGGAAGGAAGGAAAGAAGGAAAGGAAAGAAGGAAAGGAAAGAAGGAAGGAAAGAAGAAGAAAGAAGGAAGGAAAGAAGAAGGAAGGAAGAAGAAAGGAAGAAGGAAGGAAAGGAAGAAGGAAAGAAGGAAGGAAAGAAAGAAGAAGAAGGAAAGAAAGAAGAGGAAGGAAGAAAGGAAAGAAAGGAAGGAAGGAAGAAAGAAGAAGGAAGGAGAAGAAGGAAGAAGAAAGGAAGGAAGGAAGAAAGAAAGAGAAGGAAGGAAAGGAAGAAGAAGAAGAAAGAAAGGAAGGAAAGAAAGAAGAAGGAAGGAGAAGAAGGAAGGAAAAGAAAAGGAAGGAAGAGGAAGAAGAAAGGAAGAAGAAAGAGAAGAAAGAAAGGAAGGAAAGGAAGAAAGAAAGAGAAAGAAAGAAGGAGAAAGGAAGGAAAGAAAGAGGAAGAAAGAAGGAAGGAAAGGAAGAAAGAAGAAAGAAGAAGGAAGGGAAAAAGAAAGAAGAAGGAAGGAAAGGAAGAAGAAAGAAAGGAAGGAAAGGAGAAGGAGGAAAGAAAGGAAAGAAAGAAAGAAAGAAGGAAGGGAAGGAAAAAAAGGAAGAAAAAAAAAAAGAAAAGAGGAAGGAAAAAAGAAGGAAGGAAGGAAAGAAAGGAAAGGGAAGGAATGAATGAAAGAACGAACGAAGGAAAGGAAAGAAAGAAACCGACCATTTTTACCTGCATGTAAAATCCTTGACGATGTTGGCAACAAATGATGTATTTTAAATCACTTGATTCAGTCTCATCTAATCTGAGTAAAAGAACATCGTTGAGTGAACAGTGCTCGCACGAAACGCAACTCAGCGAAACAATGTGCACAGCTTGTCGTCACAAGCGGCAAGATGGCAACGTTTTAGGAGGATTCAGAATCAGGTGCATCAAACGAAACATTCTGAACGGAACTGTTCAAATCATTCCGCACATTGCCAAGCTGTTCATTAATTCACAGAATCAGCACTTGCCAAGCTGTTCATAAATTCACAGAATCAGCACTGGCGAGCACGTGAGCCTGTTGTTGATTGACACCCTGATTGAAAGTGGTTCCTGAGTGAAAGTTGTTCGTGATCGACTGAAGATGCAATCAACAATTGCAATTCAGCCAACGGCTCAGGAGTGGTGTCCTTTCTTTCTTTGGCGTTCCCGGCCATGCTAGATCCTTAGTCCGGTTAGTCAGGCGAAGTCCACAGTCCGCCGCAGCAACTTTCGCCGGTCCCACAGCTTCTCCTGCTGGACCTCAGCCGGACTGGGCCACGTCTGGCGTCTCAAGGCTTCAAAGGAGGAGGGGCAGGACTGTAAGATGTGGGTGGTGGAATTGGGAGCCTGTGCACAGGGCACTGGTCAGTATGAGAGAGAGGAGAGAGAGAGAGAGAGAGAGAGAGAGAGAGAGAGAGAGAGAGAGAAGAGAGAGAGGATGGGAGAGGAGCAGGCAGTGTCCTGTTCGCAGCCTGAAGATGGTGCCCTGAGCTGCTCTGTCGAGTTGGTGGATGCTGTCCTCCTCAGTCCCAATGTCCAGGCGTTGGTGCGTCACGCTCTTCTGAA
>CM065737.1:56243342-56248342 GCA_033310375.1 Conus canariensis
CTCCTCCTCCTCCTCGGCCTCCTCGGTGGCTTCGAACTCTCGGACCATGGACAGACGGCCCTGAAAGAGAAAGGTCAAGGAGCGCTTGTCTTCGCAGTCCAGCTTCGCAGTCCAAAAAAAAAAAAAAAAAATGGTAGGTAGGCACTCAAGGTCTGACCAGCGCGTTGGGCTAATGCGTAGGTCAGACATCCGCTGAGTCGTAGCCACGAGATCCTCTTCTTCAATTGTCTCATCTTAGTTGTTAATTCATTCATATCCATCAGTTTCAAATCATGCGTAGTGTGGTCTCCACACTTAGCGGATGTGGTGTAGCGTATATGGACTAGTCCGCACGCAGTGACGCCTCCTGGATGAAAGTGAAACTGAAACTGAAACTGAAACCAGCTCATCTGGGAGCCTAGTCCTGTAACAGTACCCCAAAAAATAAGAAAATTTTTTAAAACAGAAATTACAGTTGTGTCTCCCTGAGGAGTGTGATCCAGCGGACGAAAGGCCTCGGGAGCAGGCGAGACGAATGGATCTGTCTTCAGGATGGATTACAATGGTTCCCACACATGCTGCTAGTGAAGGGTTTAATTTTTATGATACATTGCCCTAATTTTTTTTTTGTTTTTGTTGTCGTGTTCTTTTTCTTCTCCTGTTCCTAACCCCTCCCCTCCGTTCCCTTCCTTCTCTGTATTTTAAATCTTTGCTAAGTCATTAATGTAATGACGGGGAAACTGTTAGCCTGCACTTGTTTTCCCCACAACTAAATTGTTCGTGAAATTATCATCATTCCGCCGGACAGAAGGGACAAACCAATTACTACGAGACACAACACGACGCGTTTCGACCTAACGAAGATAAACCATGAGTCAAGACAAGAAAAAAAAACGAAGAAGGAGCAATCACGTTCATTCAGCGTCCATTTATGCGCCGAGTTTGAGAAGAGAAGTGATCGCTTGTTCTTCTTCCTATTCATTGTCTGAGCGTTATCTTGCCTGAAGAAGACCAAAGAGATGGAAACGCTGTTTTCATTTTTACTAGGCAAGTACACCAAAGGATTTCAACAAAACTTTGGGAGTGACCATGGTTTTTTTGTTTGTTTGTTTTATTCTGTTCTGTACCAAATTTGGCATATGTCGCACTGGACAAAAGAACACCAACATTAAAGTCATTCCGGATTAAAAAAAAATGACTCGGAGATATCAGATGAAATTTTTTTTAACCATAAACTGCTGATGAAATTTGATCAATATGAAACTGGGCCTGCGATAAATTCATCATAGAAATTCCAACTACCATTACTGGAAGCTGTGTTTTACGTAACCAGGCTCTGCTTCTCTACTATTCTTATCTCCAGTAATAACAGTATGAAACCTACCCTTAACCTTAATGCTGTTACGTAGTCTCCCTTGGAATCAAACTGAAATTTTTTATAAGTCCAGTGTGATTTCAGCGCTGTTACATGGCTGTGAAACCTGGCAACTGAAGACCACCCAGGAGAAAAAACTTGATGCCTTTAATACTAAGTGCCTACGTAAGATCTTGGGCATCAAATGGTCAGACTTTATACCAAATGAAGACGTCGAGAAGTCCAAACAGTTCCCCGTGTCAACCATCGTCTGCAGTTGGCGCCTCCACTGGCTGGGTCATGTCTTAAGATTACCCTCTTCAAGACCTGCAAACCGGCCATTAAATGGACCCCAGCAGGCCAGAGAAAAAGAGGACGACCCAGGATGAGCTGGCGACAGACAGTGGAGAGAGACCTCAGACTCGTTGACAGAGGATGGAGTGACACCAGCAGACTGGCTGAGGACCGTGCACAGTGGAGTGCCTTGACTGCCTCATGCGTCGCAAGACGCGGGACCATCCAAATCTAAGTAAGTAAGTGTTACGTATTCCCATTCATACATTTGAGTCACAGGGAACGTACAATTAAATGTGAAACAAAACAAAGCAACGAGTAACACAGATATGTTAGCTTTTGAGAGTGAGAAAAAAAATAAGAGAGTAAGACAGCCTGACCGCCTTGGCTTCACGCTGTGTCAGACCAATTGACATAGGCTAGAACACCAAGGCTACATCAAAATGTTGTTATACTCTGCATAGTTATGCAGGGATTGTCTTCAGTTGTGACAAGCTCCTAGCATAACATTATCAGTCTCCAAAATCCCCCGAAGTCGGAGTGTGGCTGCCCATGTGGCGGGGGTAATCAAAAAACGGTCACACACGTAATGTTTCATCCCCAGCTGATGCATTTGTGCCATAGTGGTCAAGTACTCCGGCTGTTCGGATGATCCCTGGAGTCTTTTAGCCAGGGTACGACAACAACAACAACAGACAGCCTGAGATAACAAGAGAGAAAGGGGGGGGGGGGGGGGGGGGGAGATGGGTGTAGAAAAATGGCAGAATGGGACAGAAAACATACGATCATGAAACTATTGCGACATAATGTTCACTTCTAGTCATAGTGGTTTTGTTTTTCTTTCTTTTTTAGTGTCTTGTCCTGCACTCTGTCTGTGTCCTCGGCGGTAACTAACCCTTTCTCTTTCTAATTTCTTTTTTGAGCTCCTGTTGTCAAACGTTTTCCCTTTCAAAAAGGAGTATCCCTGCAGAGATCATAATCATCACAAAGTTCTATAAGCATCTACTAGTTGTGTGTCCATATGTAACAGCGTGTATTTACTGATGTATGTGTATAACCATGGGGAGCAACCTTGGTATATATGGGGAAAATATGTATATTGGAGAATGTGTATATTGAGAAAATAGGTGTATTAGAAAATGTGTATAATGAGAACATATGTATATTGGAAAATGTGTATATGGGGAAAATATGTATATTGGAAAATGTGTATGTTGGGAAAATATGTACATTGGAAAATGTGTATATCGGACAAACACTGAAAGCATTTATTGGATATGGATATATAAATCTACCCACTTTTTGATGAATTATGTGATGGTGATAAAGAATTCTTTTTTTTTGTAAGGGTTTTTCAGAACCAGTCTTCTTCAGTCCAATCTGTCTTTTCTTGCAGAATCAGGGAAAATGCTTTCACACTATACACGGGTTACATTTTTCTTTTCTTCTTCTTCTTTCCTTTTCTTCTCTTTTCTGTCTTTCTTTTGAATGGTTTTCAATCCGCTGTTTGTTAATTTTCAAAACAAATGATGTTTATAAGGAAACACAATGATCAGACTATTGCCAGACCATATCTATCACTCTACCACTTTCTGTTTTACATGCATTTAGTGTTGAAAAATATCTGGTAGTTTCTTAAAATGTCTGCACCCAAAGATTCTCCTTCAAAATTAAAAAAAAAGTCCGGATGAAATATACACTTTTCAAGAAATAGTTGGGTCATGAACATAATGAAAAAATAAAACAGATCAAGTAAGAGATGAAAGCAGGAACTAGAAAAAAGATTGAATCTGAAAGAAGATTGCCAATAAAAGAAAAAAAAAATTACCGGGAGAATAATGAAATCAAAACAAGAAAAAGAAAAAAAAAAAGAGTAAAGAATATATCGCACAAGCCTTGAATTCATGTGTACAACTTTATAACCTTTCCCTGTTGGTACAAATAATTGCTCTGCTTTGAACACACACACACACACACACACACACACACACACACACACACACACACACACCACACACACACACACACAAGAAATAGAGAAAAGAGAGAGAGACAGAGAAGGAGAGAGAGAGGAGAGTTCTGACACGTTGATATGTTTATCGTCATTACCCAAAGGTCTGTTGACAATGACGATATCACACATTCCTCTTTTATGTTTCGTCATGAGCAAGTATAAATACATTTTTTTCCTTTTCCTTTCTTTCTTTTTCCTTTTTTTTTTTTTTTACCGGCGGCTTCGACCATATCTGCACAACGGCACCGACACAGAGAGGAAACCGAGCATGGCGGTCACCATGACAACAGGGGCTTGAAGGATTACAGAACTTGATTACGTTTCGTATGTTGATCGACGAGGATGAAGATGATGATGATGATGAAGGCGATACCATGGAAGGCCAACTCATGTCCGAGACTTGGCACGGCAGGTCCGTTACTCGACGAACACACTGTCGCAATTCATCCTGGAGTCAACCAGGCCCGGGGGGGTAGACGTAGACGCCTGCAGGCAGTCAGAGCTCTCGGGGTGGTGCCAGTCTGTCCAAAGGAGCCCACGGCAGACTCAAGCCTGGGGGGGAGCTGGATATGGGCCGGGGGGGGGGGGGGGGGGGGGGGCAAGTCACACAAAGAATAAACACAGTTCTGGTGGGAATCGAACCGACGACCTCCCAGCTGGGAGCCCGCGATGCTAACCGCTCTACCATGGCGGCTGGTCAGGAAAAAGCATGTCATTCTGGGTTACAGGGGTGGAGCGCCATCGTTTGCTTTTAGGTGACAAGTTTTTGTTTGTTTCTTTGTTTGTTTGTTTATGAATAGAATCCGTCGATGTAGGGTCAACAGTAATCGGTCTGGAGAGCCAAGTGGAGGCATCTTGAGGTAGGACGGTGGGGGGGGGGGGGGGGGGGGGAGGTTGGGAAGAAGGAGCAACATGATGTGATGGAAAATAGTGAAAATAGACAGGCACGGTGGTGAAATGTAGAAACAAAAAAAAGAGTAAGAAAACGAAGAGAGATAGAGAGGTGGGAGAGAGAGAGGGGGAGAGAGAGAGAGAGGGAGGGAGAGAGGGGAGAGAGAGAGGGAGAGAGAGAGGGGAGTGAGAGAGAGGGAGAGAGAGGGGGGAGAGAGAGGGGGGAGAGAGAGGTGGGAGAGAGAGAGGGGGAGAGAGGGAGAGAGAGGGGGGGTGAGAAAGAGGGAGAGAGAGAGAGAGGAGGGAGTGATAGAGGGAGAGAGAGAGAGGAGGGAGTGAGAGAGAGGGGAGGAGAGGGAAGAGAGAGAGAGAGAGAGAGAGAGAGAGAGAGAGAGAGAGAGAGAGAGAGAGAGAGGGGAAGCGAAAAACGAAGGAAAGAGAGACAGAGAGAAAGAGAGAGGAATGGAA
>CM065737.1:56255842-56258342 GCA_033310375.1 Conus canariensis
ATTCCAAATACGTCTGCACAGCCTATTCAAAATGTTTTCCTGTTAGCAAGTGAAACATATCTTTTCTTTTTGCACTTAGCTAAAAGTCCAATTGGCAAATACTTATAATCGATAACAGTCAGTGGTGAGACAGAACAGAAGAGTTATACGTTTGATTTTTCTTTTTGTTTGTTTGTTTGTTTGTTTTTATCTTTGATTAAGTGGATATTCTATTTTTGTGTTATAGTTGTAGATAAGTTAATTCTTTTGACTCCTTGTGTTAACCTTTTTTCCCAGCCTCGATTATGTTGGGTTTTTTTTTTTTTTTTTTTCGTCTAATATCACGTAACGTGGAAAGACGTAAAACAAAACAACAACAACAACAACAACAACAACAACAACAACAACAACACACACACACACACACACACACACACACACACACACACACACACACACACACACACACACGAGCGCGTCAAAACAAGGAGACTCGCGCACAGAGGTAAGTGGATATCGTTAATCAGTCCGGGGAGAAAAGATGTGTCTTTAGGGAGGTTTTTAAAAAGTCTTTCAAGAGTCCATGTTACGCAGAGAAGCAGTGCCAAGACGTTGAGGACAACCCACAGTAGACAAGGCCACTCTCAACCGCTTGGACAGAATACTGCTCGGAATTATTACAACTTCATCACAACAGGAGACCCACGAATCCTGAATGTCCCCCCCCTCTCCCCCCCCCCCCCCCCCCCCCCCCCCCCGACCGCCTCAGTAACAGACAGTGGCAACTTCCCCGTTACTAGCGTGAAGAAGTAGAGGCAACAGTAAAATCCTTGAAACTTGAGAAAAATCAGCCCGGGGAGGGGAGGGGGGGGGGGGGGGGGGGGAGGGGAGTGGTGGACAATACCATTGCCAGCAGAGTTGGTGAAGCAAGGAGGGAGATGCTATGGTCAGTGCCCCCTTCACAGTCATTTTGTAACGAGATCTGGCGAACGAACTGGTGAGTGGTGGCCAAACACCACGGACCCAGTCCCTGATCATCATCACTCTCGCTTCACAACAAAGGCAGTTTACAACATTACCGCCCAAAATAAATGACCGAACTCATCAGTCTGATCAGTCGCTTAATAAGCGTCTCAGTAGGCCACAAGACACGATCAGGAACAGCCGTGGCATTAATTATGTGTGTGTCTGTGTGCCTGTGTGTCTGTGTGTGTGAGTGAGCGAGCACGCGCGCGAAGGGGAGAGAGAGGAGAGAGAGAGAGAGAGAGAGAGAGAGAGAGGAGAGAGGAGAGAGAGAGAGATATGCCGTGGGAACACAGAAGTAGAGAAACAGAGTTGTGGGAACATGGCGGTAGACGAGCATAGAGGTGAGTGAACACAGAAGTAGAGAAACAGAGAGTTGTGGGAACATGGCGGTAGACGAGCATAGAGGTGAGTGAACACAGAAGTAGAGAAACAGAGAGTTGTGGGAACATGGCGGTAGACGAGCATAGAGCTGAGTGAACACAGAAGTAGAGAAACAGAGAGATGTGGGAACATGGCGGTAGACGAGCATAGAGGTGAGTGAACACAGAAGTAGAGAAACAGAGAGATGTGGGAACATGGCGTAGACGAGCATAGAGCTGAGTGAACACAGAAGTAGAGAAACAGAGAGTTGTGGGAACATGGCGGTAGACGAGCATAGAGCTGAGTGAACACAGAAGTAGAGAAACAGAGAGTTGTGGGAACATGGCGTAGACGAGCATAGAGCTGAGTGAACACAGAAGTAGAGAAACAGAGAGTTGTGGGAACATGGCGTAGACGAGCATAGAGTGAGTGAACACAGAAGTAGAGAAACAGAGAGTTGTGGGAACATGGCGGTAGACGAGCATAGAGGTGAGTGAACACAGAAGTAGAGAAACAGAGAGTTGTGGGAACATGGCGGTAGACGAGCATAGAGCTGAGTGAACACAGAAGTAGAGAAACAGAGAGTTGTGGGAACATGGCGGTAGACGAGCATAGAGCTGAGTGAACACAGAAGTAGAGAAACAGAGAGTTGTGGGAACATGGCGGTAGACGAGCATAGAGCTGAGTGAACACAGAAGTAGAGAAACAGAGTTGTGGGAACATGGCGGTAGACGAGCATAGAGGTGAGTGAACACAGAAGTAGACAAACAGAGAGTTGTGGGAACATGGCGGTAGACGAGCATAGAGCTGAGTGAACACAGAAGTAGAGAAACAGAGAGTTGTGGGAACATGGCGGTAGACGAGCATAGAGTGAGTGAAACAGAAGTAGAGAAACAGAGAGTTGTGGGAACATGGCGGTAGACGAGCATAGACTGAGTGAACACAGAAGTAGAGAAACAGAGAGTTGTGGGAACATGGCGGTAGACGAGCATAGAGCTGAGTGAACACAGAAGTAGAGAAACAGAGAGTTGTGGGAACATGGCGGTAGACGAGCATAGAGCTGAGTGAAACAGAAGTAGAGAAACAGAGAGTTGTGGGAACATGGCGGTAGACGAGCATAGAGCTGAGTGAACAC
>CM065737.1:56263342-56275842 GCA_033310375.1 Conus canariensis
TTTATACAAGAAAATTATTATGACAAACAAGAACGACAAGAAGAAATAGCTGTTTAGGGCCACGAAAGGTACGTGAGAGCTGAATAATGGGAAAGGGGATAATAAATAATAATAAAAAAAAAACCTATAAAAACCAACAGGAAAGAACCCACTACTACCTTTTCTTCCTCGGCGTCCGACACCGACAGGGAGCTCTGACTGCGCATGCGCGCCCCCGACTCGCGTGACGTGGTGCTCATGCGGCTGACGGTGGTCTTCCGGGTTCCGAACGAGGCTGGCGTGGTGGCCTCATTTCTGGTGGATCTGGCCTCCCCCTCCTCGATGCACTCGCTGGGCTGCCTCCGCGTCCAGTCTTTGTACTTCTGCCTGGACCACGCCTGAACAAAACAAAACAAAAACAAAAAAATCAAAGAACCCTCATCATGATTGTACGAGTATGGGGCTTCCCTTTCGCCAACAGCAGCACACGTATACTTACTTGCCTTGCCTTGCCTTGGCTTGCCTTGCCTGCCCTAGGTAAGGTAAGGTGCTAATGTTGCTTATAGCCCAGCCGCAAAGGGCCAGTCACCTTGTTCAATCAGCTGACAAGTCGTTCATTCATACAACCCTTTAAAATACATCTTCTAAAACACACACACACACACACACACGCACCACGCACGCACGCACGCACGCACGCACGCACACACACACACACACACACACACACACGCGCGCGCGCGCGCACACACACACACATGCACACGCACGCACGCACACATACATGCACGCACGCACGCAAGCACGCTCGCACGCACGCACGCACGCACGCACGCACGCACGCACGCACGCACACACACACACACACACATACACACACACGAAATTTTGTTTAAAAAAAAAACCTTTCCACTGTTAAAATTCAGATCAGATGAAAAATGTTGGTGTCTTTCAGATATTCAAAGCTCACATCAGGTGGAACATCTCTGAACGTGGTCTTCATGGAATCTGCTGTAAAATGTGTCTGTGTCTCACGTCATGCAAGTCCCAACACTCACACAGAATCTGTTTCATTGTGGAGTGGTACATGACATGGAATGCACCATGGAGCTTCTTCATTTTTTTTTATAAAGGTACGAATGCGTTAAAAACGAATGGCCATTGTGCAGCCGGCATAAAACCGTTTCTTCTTTGTGACCACCTGAGGTGGATCAGAGGAACGCTCCTGGGTTTGGACGGTTCTGGAACTTTTTTTTCTTTCTTTCTGCGTACGCAGGCTGATACTCCTGCGGACACTCCCTGTATAGACAGGCAGTGGAGTTTTGTGTGTATGACCGTTTTTTTTATCCCGCATTAAGGCAGCCATACTCCATCTTCGGGGAAGGTGCATGCTATGTGTAACGTGTCATCCTATACCAACGGCCAAACTGGCCTTCTCTTCCGAAACTTGGTGATGGGATTTTACGTGTATGCAAGATGTTGTGCACACGGAACCTCGATTTATAGTCTCATTCGAAGGACTGTATGGGGAATGGAGTCAGAACCAGTGTTAACTCCGAGGGAAAAATCCCCATGTACCGAGATTCAAACCCACAACCGTAGGATCACGAGTCCGGCGCTCTACCAACTGAGCTATTCCGGCCCCCATTGATCTGGAACAATTTGTGATCCGTCTGTGTATTCCAGTTCGCCTTGCCTCGGTGCCGTCCCTGTGGTCCCGAGGTTTGGCGTGTCATGACTCTCCAAGCTCTCCGATCTTGCCGTCATGCTGTAGGCAGTGTGTCCGAGTCCTCCCTGGTCATTCTGTGATATATCATCTGTCCACAGTCTTCTATGACGTCAGGCAGTGTGTCCGAGTCCTCCCTGGTCATTCTGTGATATATCATCTGTCCACAGTCTTCTATGACGTCCTCTTGCTCGGTCTTGCCCTCCACGGCTCCAGCAGTGAAGATGTTCTTTGGGAAGTGAGTTGTGCCTCATGCTATGTCCAAAAACATGCCAAGCTTTGTTGATCTGATTTGCCGCCTGGGTTCTCTTTGCACACCTAGTCTTTTTTTTTTAGCACCTGTTTATTGGTAAGTTTTGTCTTCATAACTTTTCCTTACAGCTATTTTAAACAGAGCGTTGTGCGGTTTATTTTCGGCATTCTCCTATACGCTAACAGCAGCACCCGTATCTTTACAGCAATGCCAAATAGAGTGTTGTGCAGTTTATTTCCCACTCTTTGCTTTGCATCCTTTACACCTTCACCCCTCCCTCCTATTCCCCCCCCCCTCCCTTTTCCTCACGCGTTCCTACAATTTCCCCTCCATCCCCCATCCCTCCGTGAACTTTTTTTTTTTTTTCCAGTGAACGCTTTTTCCAATGAACTTTTCCAGTGAACTTTTTTCCAGTGAACTTTGTTCCAGTGAACTCTTTTTCCGGTGAACTCTTTTTCCAGTGAACTCTTTTCAGTTTTACAGCTACAGAATTCTATGCTGGTTTGTTTGCCAGTTGGCCAGCGTCGGTGATCGAAGAAGGTTTTATAATAAACCGAACATTTGCAAATGTATTCACGAGTGTTGTGTGGCTTCAACTTTGTATCTTCCTTGTTTCCGGCACTTCTCTTGTACGCTAACAGCAGCACCCGTATCTTTACAGCAATGCCCAATAGAACAGTGTGCAGTTTATGTTCTGTGCTTCTGTTGATCAATCACAAACATGTGTGTTGTTGTAGTTAATGCACTGAATAAGGAATCCACCATAAATAAAGGATATCTCACGCCCCCCCTCCGCCCCCCCCCCCCCCCCCCCCTACACGCTAAGAGCAGCACCGCATCCTTGCAGAAATTGCCAAATAGGTCGTTTCGCGTTTATTATTCGGCCCTTCAGTTGAATAATCACAGATCTGTGTGTTGCGATTAACGCATTGAGTATGGAATCCACCGCAAAGGAAGAATATCTTAAAAAGAAAATAAATATGATTTCCGTGATGAAACACAGAAATACCCCCACCCCCACCCCCCACCCCGCTGATAAATGAATACATCATACCCCCATTCTGGGGGCCGGAATAGCTCAGTTGGTAGAGCGCCGGACTCGTAATCTTGGTGATCCTGGGGTTGCGGGTTCGAATCTCCGACGGGCCGTTTCGGTACAGGGGGATTTTTCCCTCGGAGTTAACATTGGTTCTGACTCCATTTCCCATACAGTCCTTAGAATGAGATTATAAACCAAGGTTCCGTGTGTGAACGCACGCATAACATCTTGCACACACGTAAAATCCCATCACCAACTTTCGGAAGAGAAGGCCAGTTTGGCCGTTGGTATGGATGACACGTTACACATAGCATGCACCCTGCGTAAGAAATGGAAAGAATGAAGGAAGTAAGGAAATTGAGTTGACGATGTTGAATGATATGGACTGGATGACACGGGAAACGACTGAATGAAGCGCCAGCTGGTAGCTCTTCAGTCAGCACTACCCAGGCAGGCAGCCCGTTGCGTAAACGAGTGTGGATTGTAAAGCGCTTAGAGTTTGGTCTCTAGCCGAGAATAGGCGCTGTATAAGTATTCATTATAATATAACATAATAGCAATGAGAACCGGGTCAGGTCCACTGTCCGCACCATCCCTGGCCATTTTGCGAGAGAGAGAGAGAGAGAGAGAGAGAGAGAGAGAGAGAGTCAAAGTCAAGTCAAGTCAAAAGTTTAATAGAGAGAGAGAGAGAGAGAGAGACAGACAGACAGACAGACAGACAGACAGAGCGAGAGACAGAGAGAGACAGAGACAGAGAGAGACAGAGAGAGAGAGAGAGACAGAGAGAGCGACAGAGCCAGAGACAGAGAGAAACACAGAGAGAAACAGAGAGAGAGAGACAGAGAAAGAGACCGCATGCCGCTAAAGATGGAGAGAGAGAGAGAGAGAGAGAGAGAGAAGAGAGAGAGAGAGATGGGTGGGGAGGGAGGGAGGTAAAGAGAGAGAGAGTGTCAAGTGCGTGAAACCTCTCACAAAAGGCATTAAACGCTTAGAGGCAAAAGGGACGTTGTACGTAGTATACAAATAGGTAATAGAACCATTAACAAGTGTGCCGTACCCATCGCACACGGTCGAACCGTGTCAAGGAGGACGAAGCGGTCAGGTGACAGATGGCACCTAAGGTAGTAAGGAGTTCGGACCTGCCCGACAGCGAAAGGGGAGAGGAACATAACCACTAGGACCTCGGTGCACCAAGTGAGCGCTAAATACTCAGTTAGCTGAGGTTCTTTTGTAAACAGTCAGTGAAGAGCAGGAGTCTTGGACTCGTTCGGATGGTATTGCCGTGGGTCACTGGGTTGGTTCTATTGTCAGGCTGGTTGAACGCGCGTGGATGTTGTTATCGTAGCCCTCTTTAAGATAATTACTGTGTTAAAGTGGCCTCCGAAGTCGGCGGGAATTTTCGATGTCCATCTGGTGCCAAGTGTTTGTTTGCTAATCAATCAGGTAGGGATGTGTGTAAATGCAGACATGTGGAGAATGTAGCGAATGGAGAATTCACAGCACTTGTGAACTAGGGGTTTGAGAAGCAGCATGGACAAAGGCATGGCCCGAAGGGGAATCCTTTGTTTCCATTCCTATATAAAGTGAGGGAGAACAACGAGAAGGGAAGAACACCAGGAGAGAGAGAGAGAAGGCAGAGGAGAGAGAGAGAGAGAGAGGAGAGAAGGTGGGCAGGACAGAGAACGGGTCGAGAGAAACGTGGTCTGGGAGATAGAAAAGACAGCAAAGTCTTAGGGAAAAGACAAGCTGGAAGAGAAGAAAACTAAGTTTGAAGCCCAGAGGTGGGTGAAGACAGACAAACTGAAATTGAACCCAGAGGTGGGTGAAAGAGACGAAGAAGAAGAGTTCTACGTCGAGATCCCAGAGACGACCACGAAGACCCAGTCCTGAAACCTGGAGCCAGTCAACCAAGGGCCTCACCATCAAGCAGTGCTGAAGAAGACGTGAAGAGACTTTTCAAGAACTGTGGTGTGGTGTGAAAGCGTGGTTGTGTTGTGTGAAAACCTGGCCAGGTAAGAAGTCATTTTTATTATAACCCGGGATTAGGTAGTATTGATCTTTTATGTGTTGATTTGTTCATTTTGTGTAATTGGATTTTTTCATGTTTGATTATAGTAGCATAGAAATTGGATTTCTTGTGCTCGGTCGTGTTAGAAGAGAAACGAATGCGTGACATCCCATTCCCAGAGAGAGGTGAATGTTTGGTGGGCGCATGAGTGTGCATATGCGTGTATGAGTGCAAAGATAACCTTGGTGTGTTAAGCCTGACCAATAATACATCAACTTAGTGCACTTAAGCAATACCATCACGATTTCCCCCGTCCTGGACAAAGTGGCGAGCCTGCCAGGATTGCATGGCCCAAATTAGTCTCAGGCGGGAAACAAAGTGAGTACTAGAGTAGTACTGGGGCGAAGCGTCCACTAAAGGCAATTTTAATTAGCTCTTCTAATTATTTCCTTTAGTTCTTTGAGTGTTGAGTATTGACTTGTGTGTAGGGTGGTTGTATTAATCAAAGGTCGTTCAGAGAAACGAAGAACGAGGTTCTAGTCTTAACTCTCACAGAAGCTGTGGTTTAAGATTAAGGCTCCTTTGTGTTAGGAACATTACCACTGGTTGGTGTACTCGTAACGTTTAGTAGATAAACTGTTTACTGACTTTTCCGGGTCTATAAGCGTAACTGTTTTAGTGGTGCTAAAACGTATCAGAAAAAAAAAAAATGGCTGAAGAAAGTTTTACCCCCATAGAGAAACTAGTTAGTTTGGGGAAAGAAATGGGATATACAGGAGATGAACTGCGTAAATTCATTGAAACTCAGCAGAAGACTGAGAGAGATGAAAGGGCTGAAAGAAGGAAGTTTGAAAAGGAACAGCTCGACGCTGTCAAAAGAAACTCAGATGCTGAGGCCGAGAGACTTAGACTTGAAACTGCTGCGTCGAAGGCTAAAGCAGATGCTGAGGCCGAGAGACTTAGACTTGAAACTGCTGCGTCGAAGGCTAGAGCGGATGCAGAGTGTTTAGCTGCCAAAGCGAGAGCAGATGCAGAGAGTGCAGCTGCCAGAGCGAGAGCAGAAGCGGAATCAGAGATTTTAGCTAAACAAATTGAGTTGGAAAGAATAAAATCTGAAAATCGTAGTGAAATAGACACCAGTTCTGAGTCAGTAGGCCGCAGATTAAGTTGCGCACCTAGACTTAAACTCCCACTGTTCAGAGAAGAAACTGATTCGATCGATGCCTATATCAGTCGGTTTGAATCGGTTGCCGAGCACGAGGGCTGGCCCGAAGATGACTGGGCAATAAACCTGTCTGCCTTGTTGACAGGTCGTGCGTTACACACTGTTTCCACCTTACCCAAAGGTGATCAGAGGGATTTTGACAAGGTGAAACAAGCAGTACTAAAGGCATATGATTTGACTGAAGAAGGTTTTAGGCGTAAGTTTCGCGAGGCGAGAATCGAACAGGGTGAGACATACACACAGTTCGGAGTTAGACTGGATCACTATTTCAACAAGTGGGTAGAACTTAGTGGAGTAGACGTTGATTTTGAAGGCCTCAAGACACTGGTGATGAAGGAACAGATACTTGATGGTTGTGGGACAGGCCTCACAATCCACATTAAGGAAAAAGGTGCAACCACAATAGCTGAGGTACTTCAGACGGCAGAGACTTACCGGGAAGCGAGGCGTGATTTGCCTGAACAAGAGGAAAGCCCGGAAGCATATTCAGAGGATAGCAGGCTAGCACATGACTCACACGATGAGTCAGCAGTACACACCCATAGGCCCACGGCGTCACGTGAGCAAACAAGAGTGAAGGCCCACGTGGATAAGGCCGTAGATAGACGTACCTGCTTCTTGTGCGATAAGACAGGACACTTGGCTAGAGACTGCCGATTTAGACCTCAGAAAGCTGCAGCAATGAGGGTCAGGCCAAGTGAAAGGCAGGCAGCAAAAGATGAAAAAGATGACAGTGTTATTTTGTCTGGACTGTGCTGTGTGTTCACAGATTCAGGCGATAACATGGATGTGCACAAAGGCAGAGTGGGGGACAATGTGGTTAATGTCATTAGAGACTCTGGGTGCACTGGCGTAATGGTGAAGGAGTCCCTGGTTAAGAAGGGACAATTCACAGGTAAAACACAGAGGTGTAGACAAATAGATGGAACAGTGGCAGAATTCAAAACGGCCCTGGTGGTTATTGATACACCATTCTATAGTGGAGTCGTACAGGCTTTGGCTGTTCCAAAGCCGCCGTATGATCTGGTAATTGGAAACATTCCAGGAGCACGTGGGTATGGAGACCCAGACCGTGATTTCTGTGTTGAATCAGGGAAAAGATTTCTGGGGAGAGAAAGGCCCCAGGCAGTCACACACTCCAGAAAGCATTGGAGCGTGTCCGGTGAGACTAACCCCACTCACTTACGGGAGGAACAAAAGGGCGATTACTCTCTTAGTAAACTGTTTGGTTTCGCTCACACAAGGCAGAAGAAACGTGTTAAGGAGGGTACCATCGGTTTTGAGATAAAGGATGGGGTATTGTACCGAACTTTCACTCACATGAGTTCGGGGAAAACGAAGAAGCAGGTTGTCGTTCCTAGGCAGCGCAGAAAGGCGGTGATGTCC
Organism: Conus canariensis; assembly: GCA_033310375.1. Taxonomy (NCBI): domain Eukaryota; kingdom Metazoa; phylum Mollusca; class Gastropoda; order Neogastropoda; family Conidae; genus Conus; species Conus canariensis. The sequence goes on from CM065737.1 coordinate 56,270,959, forward strand.
GAAAGACATGTGACGTCAGCCTCGGGCCATCTCGGTAGGAAGGCCACACAAAAGGTTGTGACGCGGGAGTACTACTGGCCCGGTATCCTAGGCGATATCAGGCGCTTCTGCAGACAGTGCAACACGTGTCGTGGTGTTTGGCATGGTGTGTTAGGGAGCGAAGAAAGTGTGACGGGGCCGTAGACCAAATTAAAATGGTCGGGTGAAAAGTCAGGTATTGGGTGCGTGTGTCTTTCGCAGTGTCGTGTATGCGTGATGTGGCTGGTTGCGAGCCACGTGTATGAAGAGAAAGGGAGAGAATTTCCGTAGAAACATAATGTTTATCATTATATGGCCACACGACTTAGAGCTGGTGGAAATTTCAGACTGTGTTGATATTTGCTTGGTTAGTGTGTATGGTATTGATTTTTCTCTAATTTGTGTTGCAAGATAAATCTTGCGTCCGTTCTCTGGTGTAAGTAGGCTTATTAGAGGCCTAGAATAGCGTTGGTTTAAATGAGAGAATTGTGAGAGTTTCAGCTCCTTGAAGGTGTTTTAGTCAATGCAGGGCATTGTCTTGAAGTGGGGGGAATTTGTCAAGTGCGTGAAACCTCTCACAAAAGGCATTAAACGCTTAGAGGCAAAAGGGACGTTGTACGTAGTATACAAATAGGTAATAGAACCATTAACAAGTGTGCCGTACCCATCGCACACGGTCGAACCGTGTCAAGGAGGACGAAGCGGTCAGGTGACAGATGGCACCTAAGGTAGTAAGGAGTTCGGACCTGCCCGACAGCGAAAGGGGAGAGGAACTAACCACTAGGACCTCGGTGCACCAAGTGAGCGCTAAATACTCAGTTAGCTGAGGTTCTTTTGTAAACAGTCAGTGAAGAGCAGGAGTCTTGGACTCGTTCGGATGGTATTGCCGTGGGTCACTGGGTTGGTTCTATTGTCAGGCTGGTTGAACGCGCGTGGATGTTGTTATCGTAGCCCTCTTTAAGATAATTACTGTGTTAAAGTGGCCTCCGAAGTCGGCGGGAATTTTCGATGTCCATCTGGTGCCAAGTGTTTGTTTGCTAATCAATCAGGTAGGGATGTGTGTAAATGCAGACATGTGGAGAATGTAGCGAATGGAGAATTCACAGCACTTGTGAACTAGGGGTTTGAGAAGCAGCATGGACAAAGGCATGGCCCGAAGGGGAATCCTTTGTTTCCATTCCTATATAAAGTGAGGGAGAACAACGAGAAGGGAAGAACACCAGGAGAGAGAGAGAGAAGGCAGAGGAGAGAGAGAGAGAGAGAGGAGAGAAGGTGGGCAGGACAGAGAACGGGTCGAGAGAAACGTGGTCTGGGAGATAGAAAAGACAGCAAAGTCTTAGGGAAAAGACAAGCTGGAAGAGAAGAAAACTAAGTTTGAAGCCCAGAGGTGGGTGAAGACAGACAAACTGAAATTGAACCCAGAGGTGGGTGAAAGAGACGAAGAAGAAGAGTTCTACGTCGAGATCCCAGAGACGACCACGAAGACCCAGTCCTGAAACCTGGAGCCAGTCAACCAAGGGCCTCACCATCAAGCAGTGCTGAAGAAGACGTGAAGAGACTTTTCAAGAACTGTGGTGTGGTGTGAAAGCGTGGTTGTGTGTGTGAAAACCTGGCCAGGTAAGAAGTCATTTTTATTATAACCCGGGATTAGGTAGTATTGATCTTTTATGTGTTGATTTGTTCATTTTGTGTAATTGGATTTTTTCATGTTTGATTATAGTAGCATAGAAATTGGATTTCTTGTGCTCGGTCGTGTTAGAAGAGAAACGAATGCGTGACATCCCATTCCCAGAGAGAGGTGAATGTTTGGTGGGCGCATGAGTGTGCATATGCGTGTATGAGTGCAAAGATAACCTTGGTGTGTTAAGCCTGACCAATAATACATCAACTTAGTGCACTTAAGCAATACCATCACGATTTCCCCCGTCCTGGACAAAGAGAGAGAGATGGGTGGGGAGGGAGGGAGGTAAAAGGAGAGAGAGAGAGAGAGAGACAGACAGAGACAGAGAGAAAGACAGAGAGAGAGACCGCATGCTGCTAAAGATGGAAGGGAAGGAGAGAGAGAGAGAGAGAGAGAGAGAGAGAGATGGTGGGAGGGAGGGAGGAAAAGAGAGAGAGAATGGGTGGGGAGGGAGGGAGGTAAAGGAGAGAGAGAGAGAAGGGGAGAGAGGAGAGAGAGAGGATGGAGAAAGGAGAGAGAGAGAGAGAGAGAGAGAGAGAGAGAGAGAGAGAGAGAGGTTGGGAGGAGGGAGGTAAAGAGAGAGAGTGGAGGAGGAGGAGAGAGAGAGAGAGAGAGGAGAAAGCATGCCGCTAAGATGGAAGGGAGAGAGAGAGAGAGAGAAGATGAGAGAGAGGGAGATGGGTGGAGGAGAGAGAGAGGAGGGGAAGATAAAAGGGAAGGAGAGAGAGAGAGAGAGGTGAGAGAGAGAGAGAGAGGTGGGGGAGAGAGGGGAAAGAGAGAGAGAGGAGAGAAGAGAGAGAGAGAGAGAGAGAGAGGAGAGAAAAACACCCAGCTCGCACGAGAGCCGCAACTCACCAAAATGACCGCCGCGGTGGCGTCCGCTCGAAGCGCCCCCTCGTATGCCGCCCTCAGCCTGTGCCCACGTGACTTCCCGTCATGCCCGATCTGGTACAGCAGTTTCCGGTGCTCGCGCATTGCAGCCTCGTTGTCGTTGACGCCGTCGATGTAACGGGAGTTGAGATCCAGCGGAGCGGCGCCGAATCCCAGAGTCGTCCACCGGCGAGACAGCAGAAGCCTGGAGTGCCGGCTTGACGGAGCGAATGGCTGCTCCCATGAACCCATTCTTGGCTAGGGAGGGGACAGAAAAAGAAAAAGAGAAAGCGTAAGGGTGTCCGCACACGTGGCAAGTTTCGAGGCTTGACGTGTTGTGCAACACGGGTTTCAAGCATTGACCGCACCGGTCGGCAATATTGCCAGGGATAGTTGGCAGATCAGGAGAGAGAGAGAGAGAGAGAGAGAGAGAGAGAGAGAGAGAGAGAGTGAGTGTGTGTGTGTGTGTGTGTGTGTGTGTGAGTGTGTGTGTGTGTGTGTGTGTGTGTGTGTGTGTGTGTGTGTGTGTGTGTGTGTGTCCTGTTCGGGTTGGGCAGCCCGCAGACCGAAGGAGATGTTTACCGTGTTGAGACAGTTGTCAGATATACACCTCTCCGCAGACCGTAGCCAGCCACGCGCGAGACACGCTGTTGGGACGTTCGCATACCTCGACCTTTCACCTTGCTTTATGCGCGCGCACTCGGCACGAACGCTACCGTTCCAAACTGAAGTCATTGTGAGATCAGTAAAGACTAAGTCTTCGGCAGCGGTCAGATATTAGCAGTAAGACAGTAATGCTTTCATGCCAACGTGGGTGCCTGACCATAAACTTGGGTATTCAGCCTAGCTGACATTCTAGGTATACCGTTATCGATCGTCGCTGTCCTGGAGAAGCCTACCCGTACGTCGTTTCACAAAGGCTTACACTTGATTAAACATAGTTTTTTCACCCATATTCAGCCGAGTTGAGGTTGTCGCTTGAGCAGCTTCTTTGCGTGTGTGCAATTCAGTCTTTTCAGTTTCTCGGCATGTTTGTACTAATGAATACTCTGTGTGATTGAATTTATTACTGATTTGATGGTCAGGGAACCAATCGCCTTATCAAGAACCCGAATAGAACACGGTTCTAATCTGCCAACCATGCGTTCGCAATGTAGCGGACAGGTTTGGCCGAAACACTTGTCAGAGGGGCGTTTCATCTTCGAAGACCTTCTGCGGTCAAGCTCTTCCTAGAGTTTCTTCCTACTCTTCTAATCTGCCAACCAGCCGCTCACAATACAGCGGTCAGGTTCAGCCACTGCTTGAAACCGTGTTGCTCTCAGCCCGTCAAGCCTCGAAACTTGCTACTCCTGTTCGGGTTATCTCCCCCCCCCCCCCCCCACCCCCACCCTCTACCAGAATATTGCTTTGCAATTGTCCAAACGAAATCGCTTTTTTCCCGGATCAGGAGTAAATAACCCATAGCAAGGCTTACGTCTCTTCCGGAAAAAGGCGACTGGTCAGATCAGTGCTGTAGACCTTTGTGTGGGAAGATGATGTCAGCCGTGCTGCCAGGCTGTCAGAGAGTAGGCTTCATGCTGCCTTTTGCCAGGCCTGGGTCGTCTCCCTGATCTCGCTCTGGAACCCTGAACACACTGGGCGGTGAGGTGGCTTTCTCCAGGACTTTTGATGAAGTTTGATTAATGTTTTTTTGTGTGTGTGTGACCCTGTCCTCAACCCCACCTTTACATCCCAATCCGCACTCACTCTCTGTCTGTCTGTCTGTCTGTCTCTTTCTCTCTGTCTCTGTGTATCTGACTGTCTGTCTGTCTCTCTGTCTCTGTCTCTGTTTGTCTCTGTCTCTCTATCTGTCTCTGTCTGCCTCTCTCTCTCTCTGTCTCTCTGTGTCTTTCACTGTCTCTCTGTCTGTCTGTGTCTCCCTGTCTCTCTCTATACATATTTCCCTCTCTCCCACCCCCTCTCGTTCTCACTCTCTCTCTCTCTCTCACTCTCTCTGTCTCTCTATGTCTCTCTCTGTCCCTGTCTCTCTGCCTGTCTGTCTGTCTGTCTGTCTGCCTCTCTCTCATTTTTTTTTCTTGATTCTCTCTCTCTTTTTCACTCACCATCCCATTCCCACTCTCTCTCTCTCTCTGTCTCTCTCTGTCTCTCTCTGTCTCTCTGTCTCTCTGCTCTCTCTCTCTCTCTCTCTCTCTCTCTCTCTCTCTCTCTCTCTCTACTCCTTCCTCAGATAATGTACTGATAATGACTTCATGAAGGATGGAACTTTTCAATTACCTTTGGGTGTGGGTGTTATCACGGGGCAGTGCAATTTATGC
>CM065737.1:56288342-56293342 GCA_033310375.1 Conus canariensis
CTCTCTCTCTTTCTCTCTCTCTCTTTCTCTCTCTCCTCTCTCTCTTTCCTCTCCCACCTGTCTCTATTTCTCTCACTTTCCCCCTTCTGTTTACTTTCCTCTTCGTTTTCTCTCTTCATTGATTTTTTATCATCAAACTGGTAGTGCACATGTTATCTATTGGGTAAATTTCATTGGCAGAATGAATAAGATTTCGGTAAGCTACCCTCTCTCCTCTCACTCTCTCTCCTCCTTCGTATTTGTTCTTTATTTCGCCCAGTTAGTCATGTATGTCAGACATTATTTAGATTTTGACTATATTATTTATAAGGTTTTGGTAAGTTGTGTTCTCTCTCTCTCTCTCTCTCTCTCTCTCTCTCTCTCTCTCTTCTCTCTCTCTCTCTCTCTCTCTCTCTCTCTCTCTCTCCGCCTTTCCTTCTTGTTCTTTTTACCACCACCCTCGTCTGACTAGTCATACATACATGACATATTGCGTAGATTTTAACTATCCGAATGAATAGGGCGTTGTCTGTCAATTTTTGTGTGATTGGTCTTTTAGAAGAATTTTGGAGATAAGGATGTTGTTCAACTGCATACCTTGATTTGTACCCCAGTCACTCTGTCATTGACCATTCTTATTGGAATCCCTCCAAGTTTAAGTTGACCCGTGGATTTCAGGGTTGCGCCCCTCTCCCCCTTCCCCCCTCCCACGCATATCCCCTTCTACGGCATTTACCCCAGCCCTCAAGCTTCCTCGGCTTCCGTCCTCCCACCCCCCCCCCCCCCTCTCTCTCTTCTCTCACTCTCTCTCTCTCTCTGTCTCTGACTCTGTCTGTCTGTCAGTCTATCCGTCTGTCTGCTCCCCCTTCTCCATCTCTCTCTTTCTCTTTCTCCCCATTTTCCCATCTTTTTCCTTTCTACCTATCCCTCCCTGCCCTCTGTTCACGTTCTCTTTTCCAATCCTTTCCATACTCAGCACCCGGCCCTTCCACACCCCCATCTCCCGGTCCTTCCCTCTCCCTTTTCTCCACCTCCTCTCCATCCCCAGCACCTATCTTCCCACTACCCAACTATCTACCAAGTGCGCTCTCCGCCGTTTTTCTATCTTTGTCCATGATTGATAAAAAAAAAACAAACATAAGGATTGCTTTTCTAGAGATATCTCAGCAGTGTCTTTGTTTGCCTCCGCGGGGTCATCCGTGTGGATGCGAGGAATCAATTTCTTTAGGTGTCATACCCTTGAGTAAATGGCGGTTTGGAGTGGCTTGCTTTATTGGGGTTCACGCGGAGAGGCCTGTGGAGATAAATGTGGATATTGCCTTTACTCATATTCATTCAGTTCAACCTAACCAAGTGTTGATAAATACCATTCTGTGCATGTGGATCGAACAGCGAATCGACAGAATGTAATTATAAGACAGCTTATACACGAATTGCTAAGAGATTTGCACTTATGAACATTCTTTTTTGACTTCCTTGTTTTTGATTTAATTACATGTCGGGTGTCTGCCCAGGGAGGGTTGTCAACTTAAAATATGATTTTTTGGGTACTTTGTCATAATGTACTATATCATTTTACATATGTATTTATGTACATTCTTTTTTTTTGTTCTTTTTTTTTTGTTCTTTTTGTGTGTGTTGAGCTGATGTGTGTGTGTGTGTGTGGGGGGGGGGGGGGGGAGGGGGGGGGGGCGAGCGTCTTGGATGGAAGCCTGGCGTGTGTTTTTGTTTCATTGTACAGTGCCTGGATTATTTGTGGTATATACAGTGTTCATGTCAGCACAAGGGTAACTCTGTTGCAAGCCAATGTTGGACACAGTTAAAATAGTTTCACAAAACTGTCAAGGATTGGGAGACGCACAGAAAAGAAGGGATGTTTTTCATTTTTTGAGGCAGAAACAGTTCTCGATATATTGCTTACAAGATACCCACTTAGAACCTAAATTGGAAAAATATGTTTATTCGGAATGGGGGTATAAATGCTATTTTGCCTCATATAAATCAAACTCTAGAGGTGTAGCGGTCATGTTTAACAACAATTTTGAATTCACGATCGATGAAGTTGTAAGAGACGACAATGGTAATTATAATATTGTATGTTTTAGAACCATGAACACAAAAATCATTCTGGTAAATGTATATGGTCCCAGTAAGGATGATCCTAACTTCTATAAACATTTAACAGTTCTAATTAAAAAATACAATAACAAAAATGTAATTGCGGTTGGCGACTGGAATTTGGTTCTGGATCCAAGAATAGATTATTACAATTACAAGCAAATAAATAATCCTAAAGCAAAGGAACAAGTAGAAGCAATGATGTCGGAGTTAGAATTGACAGATATTTGGCGAGACGAAAACCCTAACGCCAAGCGTTACACTTGGAGAAAACCCAATCCGCTTAAGCAGAGTAGACTTGATTTTTTCCTTTTATCCGACTACCTAATCTGGTATGTAGATAAAATAGACATTCACCCGGGTTACAGGACAGACCATTCAATGGTTTATTTGCAACTCAAGTTTGGTAAAACTGAAAAACGAAATACGTTTTGGAAGTTTAACAGTTCACTTTTAAGGGATAGTCAATATGTCAAGGAAACTAAGGAACTCATTCATTCTGTCATAAGAGAGTATGCAGTTGCAGACACGAACGAAAATATGTTAGAAAGTAATTCAGCATTTGATATTCAGTTTACCGTTCCGGACAAAATTTTTCTGGACTTTCTGCTGATGAAAATCCGTGCCAAAACCATTGCTTTCGCTACTATGAAAAAGAAAGTCGATCAACAAAGGGAAGATACTTGTATTAAAGACATACAGCATTTAGAGAAAATTGAACGTAAAACTGATGAAGATCTGAAATTATTAAAACATAAGAATGATGAACTCGAAGCATTGCGTAAAAAGAAAATGGAAGGGGTAATGATAAGATCTAGGGCCAGATGGATTGCAGAAGGGGAAAAGATCACACCGTATTTTTGTTCGCTAGAGAAAAGGAATTATGTGAGCAAAACAATGACTAATCTTGTGGATAAAGATGGGAATGTGTTGCAAGACCAATGTGAAATACGAAGGGAAGTGCATTCTTTTTTTCAAACACTTTATTCCGAAAGAAAAGTGAAAGAATGTCAAATTGAGAATTTAATTAATGATATACCTAAATTAACACTAGATGAAGCACAATCACTGGAAGGTGACATTACACTTAATGAGGCAGCATTTGCTTTGAAAAATATGGCAAATCATAAAAGTCCAGGGACAGATGGATTCAATGCTGAATTCTTTAAATTCTTTTGGAAAAACCTTGGCCCTTTTATTGTGAGAGCACTAAATGATAGTTTGAAAGATGGGGAACTTTCCCATACCCAGAGAGAAGGAATAATAGTCTGCATACCAAAGGACGACAAACCTAAACAATATATAAAAAATTGGAGACCCATTTCCTTACTTAACGTTATATATAAAATTGGTTCATCTTGTATCGCCAATAGAATTAAAGCTGTATTACCTTCAATCATTCACGAGGATCAAACAGGCTTTATGGCAAACCGTTATATTGGTGATAATGTAAGGCTTGTTTATGATTTAATTCATTATTTGAAAGCTAAATCCTTACCTGGGGTGTTGATTTGTTTAGATTTTGAGAAGGCATTTGATTCTTTAAATTGGGAATTTATGTATAAAGTTCTTAGAGCTTTTGGCTTTTCTGAGAAAGGATTAAGGTGGATTCAAACATTTTACAAAAACACAAAGTCGACTGTTATAGTCAATGGTCAGGTAACGGAATGGTTGACTGTCCAACACGGATGTAGGCAAGGGGACCCCATCTCTCCTTATCTATTTATTTTATGTGCTGAGATAATGGCAATAATGATTCGTGAAAACAAAGATATAAAGGGGATTTTTATTAATGAAACAGACCATAAAATTTGTCAGTTCGCTGATGACACTCAGTTAATGAACATAGGAGACAGAAAATCTTTTGAACAAAGTATGCAAACGGTGGAAATATTTGGACAGTACTCTGGATTACACGTCAATGTAGATAAAACTCAAGCAATATGGCTAGGATCCATGAGAAAATCAACTAAAAGGTATTTACCACATCTGAAAATAAACTGGAACTCAGACAGCTTTAAGATACTGGGAATTTGGCTAACAAGCGATCTAAAGCATTGCGAGGCAATTAATTATAATGATAAATTTGAAGAAGTGGTAGCACTGTTTAAAATTTGGTCCAAGAGAAATATTACTCCGCTGGGAAGGGTGGCTGTTCTGAAATCTTTGATTCTTTCAAAACTGATACATCTGTGGATTTTGTTGCCTAACCCACCCGATGATTTCATGGCAGATCTTCAGAAAGTGTGTTTCAGATTTGTGTGGAATGGAAAACAAGACAAAATTAACAGGAAGACAACAGTTAAAAGTGTAAAAGATGGTGGTTTGAATGTACCTGAAGTTAAAACATATTTAATGTCTGCTAAAATCACATGGATACGAAAATTGTATTATTCTAAGCATAACTGGAAAAGTATTTGTACCCAGTTATATCCCATATTAAATAAACTAGATATGTACGGACCATTGTGTGTTAATCTTAAAAAAAAACAGATAACCTATTTTGGAAACATGTTTTCAGTGCATATCAACTGTTTTGGAAGAAAGTACAGCCTAAAACAAGTACGGATTTACTAGCCGAACCATTCCTGTACAGTGAACGCTTTAAACGTGGAAACAAAGTTATTCAATCAACGAACTGGATAGAAAATGCCGTTCATTGCATTGCAGATTTCGTGAATGTAGACGGAAGATTTTTGTCTTTAGCTGAATTCAACCGTCGTTTCCAGGTCAGCATTGATTTTTTGACGTACGGTGGTTATCTATCATGTATTCGACAATATATGATTAAACATAATATAGCTTTAGAAAATAATAGCAAGTCTGACCTTCCATGCGCCCTAAAAACGATTTTATCGAGTTATAAAGGTATGAACCTTTATTATCGCATATTAATAGACGAT